>JABVXU010000663.1:0-27439 GCA_013365365.1 Cruorifilaria tuberocauda
GCTTTACGCATTATCACAACCAGAAAGACGGGAACATTGGTCAATATAAGAATTGGACCAAGAACCAAATAACCGTATATATGCAAATAATGGTTCTCATCTGATATCAATGACGATTTACTATCAGTAATATTACCCAAATCTTTAATTCCCCTTATGTTACCGATAGTATTCATTAAAATACGTGGAAAATTAGAATCGAAGATCTCTAATTAACAAATTCAGTAAAAATATTTAGTGTTGCTGAGCTTCCGTTAATGATATTCAGGATATCCATGAAGTAAGCAACTGATAGAAGCGGATAAAATAACTGATAAATGATAAAATTTTAATAACTGATAAAATTTTCCTGAAAAATGTTTCATTATGTAAAATCTTCTACTCCAGTTCAAGTGGTTTTGTATAAATTTTTTGTTTTAACCGTGAAGAAATTAAAGCTGATGATTGTCGAAAAGAAAAATTTGCAAAATTCTTATTGACTAATCTATTATTAGTTTTTCAACTGATTTTTTGCTGCTAATTAATCCTTAATCCTTGTCCGGAAAGTCATTTCATTATTGAAAATTGCTAATAAATGTATTATTCTAAATGTAATTTACGGCAGAACAGACTATCGGACCAATTAACATTCATAGTTGTCAAATGTTTCAGAAAAATTCAAACAACTATTATAAAATTCAAACAGCTGAAAATTATTTAATTCATCAATAAACAGCTGAAAATTTTCAAATGCATTATAAGACAGCTGAAAATTTTTTAATTCATTAATTTTCAAATGCGATTTCGTCATAAATTCTGATAATTGTTTATTCAACAACTAACTATTACTGCTGTTTCATTATTCAAAAGCTGTTAAATTCATCAATCTCTAATATACCAAGGCTATTAGATTAATTTAATTAATCTCTGTGTAATATAAAAATGGAAGGTGAAAGTCGGAGACTAAAAACATTTTGAAAAAATGGGACAAGATATAAAATAGGTCCAGAATCGAAATCATAGTGAAAGTAAATTTTCAACCTGAATCTATAAATTGAGCCGCATTTAAGATTATTTTGTTGATAATCAAATTCTAGAAGAATATGGATAAACATACAGTTACTCATCTTTTTCAGTCTGTCAAACTACAAAAACCAGGTGGCTAACTGTTTACATCGAAGTTTACTTTATTCGATATGAATATTTTTTAATTAAATGCAATTACATTTTCACAGTTGCAATATGTCGCAAATATTGAAAACATTTTATCTGTCCAATTGTTTATGAGTATTAATTTTAATACCTTTTCGCGATAGTTTTATGCTAACTAATCAACAAATTAAAAATTAAGCTAGCAGAGATTAATTAAATCAACCGACTAGCTGAAGTAGATAATTAACATTAAAATTCTACCCGTTATTTATTCTACATAAGTTATGAATAGTTTCCATGTTCACCGATGGCTATTCAACTAGGATTAACAAATTTATTAATAGTTATTAATATTGATACTATATAATATTAATTACTAATATTAATATTATATAATAAATATTAATCCTTCCAATAATAATAATTGCAACAATACTTATTTACTGAGTAAAAATGTCATAATTTCTAGTGAAATAGTAAAAACTTATCTCAAGAGTTACGAGTTTCGATATCTTCTTCAACATTTTTGACAAGGAATTTTGAAATTTTATATTTTCTTTTTATTTTTTATCTTTAAATTTATTAAATACATGACTTCACCATTTAACACATAGAGCTGTAATACAGTTCAAATATATGGAACGATTTCAATTTATTGGTAGTGTTCAAATGCTTCAATTAACCATATTTGAAGACAGTTCAAAGTTTGTGTAATTTGGGAATGATTTCAAATATTTATTTCCATATAATAATTTTTCTTAAAGAAGAAAGCCAGTAAAAGTCAGTACAATTTTACTTATTAATTGCAAATTGGAAAAACATTCAGAATTCATTCAGACCGCTTATTTTTGAGATTTTCATCACCATCGACATATTTATGTGATGTAAGTTGAAATTGCAATTATTCCTTGCTCATTCCAAGATGAAGAATTTTGCGTACAGTAGATGGTCCTAGCCAATGTCCTTTCAAGCCTAATTTCCAATAAATTAACGGGAATATGTATCGAGTAAACAAAAATGAAATGAAGCGAGGTTTTGCTTGATTTATAGGCAATGTCTCATGCGGTCCTTCATAGGTGAATTCCGCAAGTACCACGTGACGAAAATTGACAATTAATGGACATGATGAATAGCCATTATACTGAAAATGATTTAAAAATGAAAAAGTATTAGAATTTGAATATTAAATGAAATTAAATTATTGAATGACATCATATGTGTTATTCTTTTCACTCATATTTACTAATCTTGTCAAAGATCAACCTAATACTTGCTTGTTTGTTTCGTCATAAGCTAACATGCATGCAGCAAATGCAATAATACAAATGATATTGAAAATAATAAAATAAAGAAAACTACCGTCTCCAATAATTGCTTCTTTTCCAAAAATCTCGGGATATTTGTAGTCAAAGTTCTCATTTGGCTAACTGAAAGTTATTTTAAAATTATAGCAGTTTTTCAAGAAATATAATCAAATTTGGGGACAATATCAACGAATTCCTCAGTTAAGATAAAAGCTGAAACTAACACAAAGCAGCAGCAGTCTTCTTATTTGGTGATCCGATACAATCACCAATGCCAAAGATATTCACAAATTTCGTATGTTGTAGTGATTTCGGATTTATATCCAAGAAACTCTGAGCATCGGTTATTTCTGGTGAATTTCGTAAAACTAGGGGTGCTGAGAAAGGTGGTGCAACATGCAATAAATCGAACTGCAAAAGATTAAAGTTTCAGCGAAGTAAAATTTAATTGTGTCAAATAAACAACAGATTTTATCACTGTAATTCGATATAATTTTTTCACTAAATAGATAAAACCTTTGTTTTTTAATGCAAAAAACAGACAGTATATTCACTTTTTTTTCATTTTTTTGGATGCGTTAACATTTGTTTGTAATGTATAAGTTAATAATATTATCTGGGTAGAACAGAGAACCATGAGCCTATCTATTAATAAACAATACTAGATTATCATTTTATTAATTTATCTATTAAAGGTAAATCAGTGACATATAAAAAATACATGCTTCAAGATATTAAATTTATACGATGAATCAAGCATTGATATTAAGATCTTGATAAGAAAAAGGAGAATAATTATCAAATTTTTATTCCCCATTTTTTTAGTGAGATAATTTTTAAAAATAAAGTAATTCTTGCACTAAGTCAAGGCAAAAAATAAACGAAAACAACTGTAATTAAAAAATTTCATTTTGATTAAAACTTAAAAAAATTTACCTTCTGAACTTCTAATTCTCCTGTTGGTTTCTTATCCATATCCATAATCTCAAATATCGCCTCGCGTTTTGAGATATTAACTGCTTTTAAATTTCTCAATAATTTTAATTCAATTGATTTCTTTTTTGCAATTTCATTTAATGTTTTTGCATATTTTGGCACATCGAATATGTCGGTCGAAAACGTATTGTATGTTATAGATATATGTTCACGAACACCTCTCTAAAAATTGTTCGTGATCAGAAAACCAGACATATGACAAAATTACTACAATTAATTATGATCAGAACTATCAGATCTCCTGATTGATCCCTAACATATCGCTGTTATAACTTTAGGAATTGTTTTCATCCAAAATTTGATTGGTTCTATTCTGATACAATTTGATTACACCAATTTTATATCAGCCGAAAAGAAATTGCAGGAAATTATAAATATTTTTATAATTTGACAATTACATAGATTTTTTACATGAAATTATGTTTTTTTTACTAATTGACGCCTTAAACTTCAAGAATGGTATAAAAAAAGATTCATTGTTATGTTGGAGAAAATACTGTAACGATTTCAATGATTAATGATATCAATCACTTTAAAATACTTTCAAAATCTTTCCTAATCAATAATATTCGCATACCTTACGAAATATTTCATCCGCCAAATAACATATCTTTTGTGCGGCACCGGAACATTTAATTGGCGCATTTGGTAGATTAAATATAGCTGTTCCTTTGTTTATTGCATATAAACATTCTTTTGTTTTTTGTGCCAAATCAGCACGATAAATGCTACATACATTTGAATCCGACAATGCTTGTGATAAATTTTCAACCTTAAATTAGTGAAATCAAATGACATTGTGCCGATCGGTGATCAACAAAGATTAATTCATTCCAGATGTATGCAAGTAAGAAAATTAAGATATTAACAAACAATGATATTAAACTTTTTTTCAATCATATCTACCCTGATCAGTTACAAGTGTAAATTAAATTTTGAAAGTGCAAGTGACATAAAAGCACTGACATAAGTGTATTGAATTAAAAAAGAAAAATTATTTCATTTTATAATTAATTAGTTTCTCCAGTTTCTCCTTTCTTTCTCTCCTTCAACAGTAATATTCAACAGAATTTAATACCATGTCAAATCGAATCTCAAGTCCTGCCGCAACAATTAGTAATTCGTAATTAATTTTTGTTCCATCACTAAAATAAATTTGCATCTTTTTAAAACAAAAAAGTTTCATGAAAATTTACAATTAAATCATTGCATGTTAAAATTTACATTAATTAAAATTAAAAAATAGTATAAAATATTTTCCTGCACTTGGCTAATAAGTCAATGAAAATTAAGTATTATAAATGTAACACACAGCATATGTTGCTTCCTTCTTTTTTTCTTCCTTTCCTCACTCTATGGCTAGAAAAAAGGAGTAGTTCAAAAGTTCATCTTTATTCTTACTTACTTTAGTGTCACAGAATTTTCCGTAGGATTGATTTTCTTGGCTGCTTGCTTAATCCAGATATTATCAGGATGTAAAACTTTCTTCATTGGCTTAATGCATTGTTGCAGGTTGTATAGCCCTCCACCAACAAATGTGTATCCTGGCTGATAGTGATGTTCCTATAAAAAAAAATGAGATTTTTTGCGTGTTGGATAAGTTTTATAGGGTTTCGAATGAAGTACGAAACTTGAAAACTAGAGATGACATTTGTTCAGTATTTTCATATGATTGCGCCGAAATTTATAATAGATTTCAAAAAAAGTTTAGATAGATTAAACTTGAATTATTTGTTCACTGTGGGTTAATATGCAGTAGTATTTTTCCGATTTAGTACTTGAAATACATTATAAACTTGGAACTTTCAATAAAATTATAAACTGTCAACAATAGATTGTTATAGATATCTTGAAATATTATTAATTCAATAAAGATGAAACATTAGCCGAGTCAATGACGGCTATTTGTCCTTTGGGTACCAATCTATGACACCAATTAGATAATGAGCAACCGCCGGTACCACCACCAATTATCACCACTTTATAACTTGAAACAGCTGTAAATCATAAATTTTTTTCATACACGTTAAAATTATTTGCCGCATATTAAGTATATAAGGATATTTAGTAAGATCGTATAAAGATAAAATCAAGTTAAAAGTTGAACAAAGCTACTAATTAACTGAAATCTAAGAAGGAGATTGATTTATTAGTAGGTATTTTAAATTTTCTTCATGCTAATTCAAAAAAGCAATCTTTCTTTCACAGAAGATATGCTGTGAATTCAATGATCGGAGAACCCAGACAGTGTCAAAATGATTACATTGCATTTTTATCGCATCGTAAGATTTATTAGTTAAATAATTCAGCTTTAAAGTTAAATCTAAAACTTACATTTAAGTGGAAGCTCTATGAAACATATCTCAAGTTTTCCTTTTTCCATCGAGAAATCTTCGATATTTGCTTTTCATCTTCATTTCAATTATTCATCCAATAAAGAAAAATTTGCCAAAAGAGAAAAGAAGAAAAAAGACTCTGGAAAAGAACTTACCTAGATTGACAGTTGTTAACTTCATCGATTCTACAAAGGGTTCAAGTGCGAAAAGAACTTAACAACTTCGGATGAAAAGAAATATTCTACTTTTCTATTTCCAATCAAATTTCTATGTGTGGCTAGTATGGTGATACTTCGATCTGAAAAATAAAAAGATTTAGAAATTTTCTGAAAATAATCAATGTTTTAAGCGAAAAAAATTAACAATAAATAAAATCAATTAGAAAAATTGACCAATCAAGATGTTGATTAATGTTAATATGTATATTATAATATGAAAATGTCATTTCTTGCCTTTTCAACTGATAAAATTTTGTCAAAAAAGATTATTCAAATTAAGTAGATAGTTATTTAAATAATGGTTCGCGACGCTTTCCACTTACTGGCATAAAATTTTATTGTTGTGGGGAAAACCGAGAAAATTTTTCATGACATTCTTTTATTGTCATCTACATAGTACTGCTCATCAATAGTTCTCATCCCCATATCATTCCTTCTCTTTCTTTATAGATGACAACAAATATAACGAAGGATTGATAAACAATTCTTTTTCTTATCGTTTCTTATCCTGCTCTCCATACATACTACACGTATTGTCATTTATTCAGGTGTTGTCTTCTTGATCCAAATGATTCGGATTATCCTAATTGGATATCTAATATCTAAATACCTGCCACAGAATGCAATTTAGAGGTATATCACTAGGATGGAGTAAAAATTGTATATTAGATCCAATGACGATCGTCGAACAACCTTTACACTTCTCCATAGCATCGATCCAAGGCTTTAACAATTATCTTAACGAAATATTACTGCAATACTTCTTTTTTTAGAATGAAGCTCTTCTTTGCTAAACACCGTCCGCGATGTTTGCTGCTGATTATAAAATTTATTTGAACTTTCAAGTGTATAAAATGATTCACTAAGGAACTGTTATCAATGTTTGCATAATTATCGAAAAATATTCCGATACATAATTTGTTCTTGATAATTCAAAGTCTACATATAATTATCACTACGAGAAGATTAGTTATGATTAAGTTGCTTTTTAGAATTACACTGAATCTCAAAGATTCTCACGAATTATTCTTTTGTATCTATAAAACAATATGAGAAGTTTTAACCTTCAATTATCTTGCAGACACTCTACAAGGTATCACATGTAATCCTCAAATTTAACCTTTCCTAATTAATATTTCAGATAAATTAAATAGGATCGCAATTGCACAATTCAATCAACTACGATAATATATTGCATTTTCTCTTAGCAATTTTTCCGATAATAAAACTTACGGAATAAAGAGAGATCAGTCGTTTGAGAAATGGTTGTGACTGCTCGTACTTGCTTGTTCGTTCAACCACAAAAATCATCAATCGATAACTTGGGCAATTGATAAATTGAACCTCAAGAAAAAAAAGCAATGTAGAACTGGTTATGAATTCTACTACAATTTTTTTCCATTAGAAAGAAAATGCGTATAACATAATAGAAGTAATTAATTATGCACAGGTTTTGATTAACCGTACCGACTGCACGACTCAGCAATTTATCAGTTCGTCAATCACTTCAATTTTTACTTTAATTTTGGAATGAAAATTAAGAATCGGATTCAATTTTCACTTCACACCAACTTAAATATCTAAATTAATAAGTTTACTTCAAGTATCATACTTTTTTTAACTTTCTGTTAAACACTTCTACTACCTGAAATTAATTAATATTTTCAATTTTTCCATTTATATCTCATTTTTCTCATATTAAAAAAAAGGTTTACCAATTCGCTATTTTAATTAAGTGATTAACAGTGAAAAATACCATAACATATCTTTTTTCAAGTATAAAAATTCAGCTTATATGCATGCTATTACGTTCTCGATAGCTGAAATTGAATTACCTAATTTCCTCTAATAAAATCTTTAATTTTCAAGCACTAAATACAAACAGAAATAGCATAGATTAAGTATTATAGTTAAACGTAAATACATGAATGCAACATATATGTATAATAAAGAGATCAAAATTATTGTTGCCACATCATTCATGACTGGTTTTGTCATATTGATGTCACTGAACCGTTATCAAACAATATCATCATTACTCTTATCAGCATAAAGCCACTGTCATCACATTTTACTTATCACATCAGTGGCTGTTATGATTATTATCCATCATTATTGCTACTAATATCAAATCATTATCATTATTAAATCATTATCATATCAATCATTTTATTATATGAAATTACTGTATTATTGCTATTATATCAATTACATTAATATTGTTGGAAAAATTGAGATAATTTTATTAAATAAATTTTTTACCTAAATAATAAATGATCGTTTAGAGATTTGTCCTATTTTATCATTTATCCAATTCTAATATTTAAATTCTTCTAATCTAAATTCAATATAAAGTACCTGCCAATCTGTATTTTGAACATCTGATTAAATAATCTGTAAATTCTTCCAAAGCTAAAACCAAGCTTATATCCAACGAACTGTATCACAACGCACCCTGTATGAATAAATCCCATCGTTTTACACAGCTCTTTTTGCATAGAGTTGAACTGTACAATACAACTCATTCAACGTACAACTATAGTTCAATTGTATTTACCTTATATAAGAATTTAAATCGACTGAATGGGTGCTTGCGCTCAGTCATTCATGACCTCATTGCTTTTACTGGAAACTATAACGACAGTTATCGACGTCCAGATTAAAAGATAAACTCTTATAATTATTTGTCTGTGAAACAACAAATTAAGCAATTTACAAGATTTTGCAACAATTATATTCTTTAAGCGATCTATGAGAAAAAGGTTTCGCAATAATGATATCACTGTTAATATATAAAATCATTGCTATCAACCTCATCAGTCCTGCTAATATTATTGTTTCGGTAAGTAATCAAATTCAGTAGAGTGTGGCCTATTAAATTACACTAATTATGGCCTAAATTAAAATTTCCACACATGCACTGTAGTATGGAGTCAAACTATCGATGAATATGTTTGGTTTAGATTCTTGGAATTAATTTTTTGCATTTCGAACCATCTTCAATTTCAGCTGTTCCTTTTTCAGTTCTTCGGTGTTTCTTTATCAGTTGTGATTTCTTTGTGTTTCCTGGTTGATAAGCGTACTGAAAGTTTTATATGGTATTATTCTTCCTTCTTTTCTAATTTATTACAAATTTTTAGAACAAAACATTGGACGGTTATGTCGAGCCGTTTCGGTTTCCACACCAATCATTTCGGAATATCGGAAGAAGAACTGTAAGTTTCAAATGATGATTTTGCTTCTACATGTTATCATTATTGTATGTTGTGATATGGTTATGCTGATATATTTGAGGTTGATTAAAATAAATGAGATAGTGGTTTCTCTATTGTTAAACTGATATAAAATGGAAGTACTTTGATTCTATAACGATTTATGAATTGAAATCTACCAGTTACGTCTGCGATTTAATAGCAGATTTTATAATTTGAGAAACCTTATCATTTTGTTTTAATTCTTCTTGTATCTATATGACATTGAGCAATGTGCTTATGAGAAAATCTATATTCGAAACACATCACTTACGGCTATGAATTAGACGCTCAACAGAAGTAATCAAGAAATTCATACTTTTGTACATCTTTCACCAGCAATACTTATAAACCTCAGTGTCAGTATGGATTGAAATCTGCATTAAGAAAAATAGAACTACACCTTACTAACTTATTATCACTGTATTCTTATTTACTCTTTTTTTCAGCGAATATGATGAAAACGATCCATCATGGCTTATCACGTCACCAGGTGCTAATGTCTTCAATGGTAAGTATGACTCTGCAAAACCATTTATTGAGAAGGTGCAGCTTCGACAACGGGTACTTTTGGAAGAAAAACTGGAAAAACGGAGAGAATTCCGTCAAGCAATACGTGAAAGGGTCTTGCACGACTTTGACAAAAAGCTGAAACAACATATGGAAAAGTTTCAGCCAAAGGTCTGTATATTGACTTTAATAAAATATTCATGGAATGGTTGTTTGTCCGGTTTCCCTAATCATTTTATTTGTGAAAGTTGGGTGATGGGTAATATTCTCTTCTTTTTTCTTTCTTGGTAGGAAAATAATTTGCCTAATGATTTTTCTGTGACTTTCTGTCATTCCAGTCTAACTCTTTCAATTCGAGATTACAAAAAAGGAATGATGATTTCGGCCATCATAATTGATGATTACATCTGCTAAGTGATTCCATTCAGCTCTGCAATTGTAATGTAGAATATAAACAAGGAAAAAATGTAGATCTTAAACAGAAATTTGTTTGAAAACCATTAACGGAATTCATTTCAGCCTCAAGAACGGCTAGTATTAGAATTGTTTCTCGCGCAACAGAAGAAGGAGCTAGAAGAATCGTTCAGGAAAAGATTAGGGTAAATATTTAAAAATTTTTTTTTAATTATTGATCTTCTGGTTAGACAGTGAAAAATGAGAAGGCGAAAAATTAAATGATTTGTTAGGACAGGATTCTTCAGCTCACTTTAAAGCAAATAAAATTAATTTCAGAATATTAAAGAATTTAAAATTGGTTCAAATATTATGGATGTATCATACTTCAATAGAAATTCAATAATTTATAATATCACTTAATTTGTTTTAGCAAAAGTTATGTTCCCGAATCAGAATCCATTCTTGGTCCATTAACAAATGTTAGCAGTTTAGCATCACATCATTCCACGTCTAAACCTGCACTACTAGTAGAACCAACTTTCACTGCATCAAATTCTCAGCTACCAACAGAAGCTTCTATCTCGAGCACTTTCTTAAGGTCTTCAGCTATTATCAATAGAGCCATTTCCAACGTGCCTTCAACGTCATCTATAGTAACTACCAGTATGATACCAACAATTAATACAGTTCATCCTATTGTTGATCAAGTGGCTTCAAAGACCAGTCCATCGTTTCCTATGCATGTTGCTTCGACATCGTCTTCTCCACTGCCATCATATTCAATATCGAAAATTCAGCAACAGTCTGATATTTCGCCTACATTTGCTTTTTGTCCACAAAAATCTAGTACACCTTCTTCTGTCTCAATAGAAATACTAAAAGGTGGCCATGCAACGCTTACGAGAACGGATTCTGTTTCCTCATGTAAATCTTCAGCTTCAAGAAGTACTTCATGGCCTTTGCAACAGATTGTTGAAGAAGAACAGTGTAAGTTTTTTCATTATGAAATAATGCTCACGTTTTTTATGAAGTCATAAATTCATTCGAACTTTTCTGTAAAACTGTTTCATTGAAACTTTGAAATGTCAGAATGATCAGACTGTATTCTTTTTAGCAGTGTCAAATGAAACTGCTGCGGATAAGGATAATGAATCAATAGCTCGACCCGTATTAAAATTGAAATCTCTAACTATAAGCAATAGAACATCGAATGATGCAGACGTTAAAAGTTCCAGTGAGTGTCATCAAATTTATGGACCTGAAATAGCATTCGCAAGAACTTTTATGACGAATACAGCTAATATATCTGATTCTATTAAAGTAATTTTTTGCTATATAAGTTTTTTCCGAAAATTTTGGAGCATTGCAGGGTATTAGTTTCATAGTTCTCATTATTCAGTGACTTTAAGATATTGGGATGTGATGAACCACATGTAGAGTATCATATATACTGTATTGTTTGGATATGTTTTTTATGTAAACGAGAAAATTAACTCGTAATGACCTGATTGATTTGAGCAGATTGAGTTTGTAAGGCGCTTTGTCGTAGTAAATTTGGATTGAGTATAACTGCTAGTAGCTTAAAATCGTTAACACTATTGTTGATGATCATCGATGCCTGTATAATATAATCTAAGTGCTGACTCACATTTTATTATGTTACAACAGATCATTTGAACATTGAGATATTGAAAACTTGTCACTAAAAGAGAAGGAGCATATAAATTAGAATAAGTGATCTAATGGATTTAATATGCGGATATGCTTCAAGATATTACTGTTGTACATTCACAGCAATCATCGGCAAAACTCTAACATTTTAATATACAACTTTTTCCAGAATGAACTTAAATGTACGATAAAGGAGAAGATTTCGGTATCAACAAAGAAATTTGCAAAACAAAACGATATTGCTCAGATCGTGCGCTTCTTTAACAATCTTCTCAATGGTTTGACAGTTTATGGTTTTAATGACAAAATGATCAATTTAAAAGATGACGAATTGGCTCGTAATTGGGCGATGGTCCATATCATCGACACATATCTGGTAATCCATCGACTTTTTCTTGAATTTCTGACGATTTTCGAATGCTTCCAAATCATTAATCTTGTTCGTGAAAGATATCTCTCGCGGATGTTGATTATTGAATTCAAAATCACTTTCATTTTATCCGTATTTCGAATTTGGAATGGTTCTGCGATCTTTTTAGTCAGACTAAATTTGTTTGTAAGGCAAACTTAAATATTACTTTTATGTTTAAGAATAGATCTGTATGGTTGTTTTTACTTGATCTACACCACCCTTTGACGGTTTCTTTCATATCCATCTCAATATTGTATTTCCAGGATCTCGTTTCACAAGATGTAAGTCTTTTGAAAGTTGTGGCTAGTGTTCTATCATCGTTGGCTTTGTCTTCAGTTACTTTTTCGAAACTTCTCTACGGGAAATTGTTTATCGCATCGCCTCTTTTAGCGGTTAATCATAGTGAATGGTATACTTGTTTCGTATTTTTTTACCTCATAAGTGGATCAATTGTTTAGAATTATATATAATTGTTTATATAGATAGGATAGGTATAGTGTATTTTAGCAGGATTTTTTGATAATAAGTAAGTTGCTTGTCATCACAAATATGTATTATTAATGATAATATTTGTCAAGTGGATTTACAAGTTTTAGTGCTGCTGCTTGCATTTTTTCGTAATCATCTTACCCATTAAGTTATTAATTTTTATTTTTCAGTTTAAAATGCATTATGGATTTAAAAGAGCGTTCAGAGAGATTCGCTGAAACGATGGTAGCATGGCACAGTCGTGAAATCGTCATCATAAGTTTATTCATTGCTTTGAAAATGTCGAATGCAAGTGTTGATCTTCAAACAGCACCGGAAAATCATGGTTTAGGATTAATGTGGAAAGTAATCGCTATAACGGCTGCTGATAATTCGGCCTTTGGTGCTACATTGATAACAGAAATTTTAAGGGTAATATTTAAGTTAAGCTCATAATTGTAAAGTGTCCTGTAGAAATAAGAGGTTGAAAATTTTCTTAAAATGTAGAAAGGGAAGAGTATATTCTATTTAAGTGGTTTCTTTATTCATTTTTTTATTGATAACGTTACTTATTATCATCATCCATTACTCTGATCATAACAAAATGAAGAGGAATAGAAAAAGAATGCTGTCTCTGAAACGTTCAAATATTATATAGAAATGTGAAAAGAGGCTTCTTATCTTATATATATCCATTTGATAAACTTAATGTTGAATTAATGGCTTTTAAAAACTTTCGAAGTAAATTTTCTTTTCCTTTAGACCTAAATTAGAATTTTTTTAGCAGCATTGGGCTGTGATGCATAAAGTTTATGGAAGACAAATGGAAAAGCTAGTGATCTTAATTGATAAGTCGGTTCTACCGCATTGGAGAGCTTCGCTTAAAAATACTACACCAAACGATCCGGAAATGAATGAAACTATTCGAAGCGTTGCCGAAAACTATTTAACATCACTCAGATTTACGATTGATGATTGTTTATTATCATTTCGTTTATAAATTCATAAGGATGGGCTGCTAAGTGTGTAGTAAGAGTAAATTATCCTCAAATGTTAAAACAATCATGTACTTTTCGCACTATAGTAAATTTTTTTTATTTCGTCAATTTTTATTATATTTGTCAGAAAAGTTGCTTAATTCTGAGAAATCATAAAAACAAAAGGAAAAAGCGTAATGTATCCAAAAGATTAACAAATGCTTCATACTTGGTAAATCAATTTATTACCCCAAATTATCTTATGACTTAAATACTGGCTAAGCTAAGTGATTTCATTTCAGGTTAACAATAATTTTTACTAAAAAAACTTTCAGTTATTAATATTCGATCCTTTTCAAACTTATACATATAGAAATTTTGATAGTTCTTTGAATTTTTATTTTCTTAACTGATAATTAATTTTTTTTTCGTTTAATCACTGCTAGCATATCGTACCCTTTTCACTGTATCATCCACACCAACCAACATTTTAACTTCTTGGATGGTATAGATATTCTCGTCTACTGCATTCGGATATCTTTCCCTGAAAAGACATTTTAGCAATTTTAGCTTTGTTATAGTTTTATTTAAAAAACTGGAATAAAATTTTAGCCAAGAAATTCTATAAACTAGAGATGAAATTTGAAGATAAAAAGGATATGATAAATTGTCTCATTTCAAATTATTAAACTTTTATTTCGAATAAATTTATTTTATTACATGAATCAAAACAATTCATCTTTTTGCTTTTTTACATTTTAAAATTTGTAATTCAAAATTTTCAAAGAGTAAGTCATAAAATTACAAACGTTAAAAACCAACTTTTTAAATTTATTTTTCAAAAAGTTTAAATTTGTTTCTGAAAAGGTTCAAGAGCGAATTAGTTTGTGATAAAGGAAAAAACCTATTGTAATACTTGCCTTAAATTATGTTCAACCGATTTCATGTATGTTGATGGTTGTTTGCAACGATTAATTTTATTCATTGATCCTGCTGCTGTCTTTTCATCTTCATACATTTTCTTTTCACGTAAGAATCTACAATAGCTAATGCATTTTCATTTCAATGTTACGTGAGCATCGAATAATCAATGAGACATGATCATTTTAGAAATGACAAATAATGAAACTACTGAGAATTACATAACAATTAAATAAATTAATAAATTAAATGGATAGATTAAAATTGAAATGTAGCATGAGAAAAAGAAGTAGTACCATTAAAATGTTAATTAAAATAAATAAAACCGTAATTTCTAATCTTAACTAAAGCTTAATTTCAAATTTCCGCAATTGAATGACAAAAAGGTTAATATGACTAGTTTGTCATGTTGATATAAGAATATATTTATTTAGAATGACTGGAATTTCATATATAATGTGCTGTAGATAATAAAGCTTGTCAATAGACTGGAATGGAATAATGTCAATTACTAAGAGCCTAATTAATAAATAGATTTAAATTGCATAGCTATGAAATACTCAACTTTTCAGGCTTATATATATCAATTGTAAAGCTGTGTTGTAGTGAAATGTACTCGAAAGATATGCCAGATATTGAGGAGCAATATAAAAGATTGATTAAACTATCAAATATTGGTTATCGATCTCAACTATTTCGTGGATAATCTAAAAAAGAAAATATAGAAGGAAGGCAATATGAACAACACTTTTAAATATCACTGTTGTAAAATTTATTCATATAAAAGTCAAAGTAAAAAAAAAGAAAAACTTACTTTGAACGATGATAACATAGAATCATAGAGAATATAATCAGTACAGAAACGAGTAGAAAACTAAAAATTGCCAAGAGGATAGCTGCTTCACGTAAACGTGCGTAAGGTACTGTTTCCGATAATTTTGTCACATCAATTGAGTACTGAAAGGATTACAATTCATTTTTAGTTTTTTAATATTAAGTGTTGAAATTATGTTAGGTAAGGTACTGTCGATTCTTCATGTTAGAAAATTATCATTTCTAATGGAAAATGAATTTAAATTAAAGTTTGATATGACAAATCATAATCAAATAAGCAATTTGAAACTACATGATTCGACATATAGAAATATTTTGAAATACCCAAATGTCATCGAAGAAATGTATTCAAAATAGTAAAAGTATTCTGGTAGTATTCTGATATTCTGATAAAAGTCAAGGTATTCTGGTTAATTTTTCAAAATTAATACTATCAAAAATTTCTTAATGAAATTGCAATTTACATAAAATATCGTAATAATTAATTAAAAGTTCGAGATATCCAGGATTAACCTTTGACAGTGGACTTATTTTTGGCAATACACTTTTCGGATTTAATGCATTTTTATCGATAATTGATATTGCTCGATCAGCCGAAAGAAGTGCATCATTAGTCCGATTGATGAATAGAAACTGTGCTCGTACTGCTTGTCGTAGTAAACGTCCATCCGAATTTACGTATTTTACGTTGAATAATAAAACCTCACATTCACACAATTCACCAACGATCCTTACAAGATTTCAATTATATAGAATTGAAAAAATTTAATCGTTTAATTTTAATTAAAACGAATTTTATGATTCATAAATAAATAATCATTTAAACTAACTCAGTTAAATTTTCTAATTTACTGACATTCAAATTTTTCGCACTTTCATCGATATCCATTTGTACGATATGAGATGTATTATATACCCATACCGAAATATAAGCAAACATTTTACAATCTTATCACGTTTTAACAGCAAATACTTACAATATTGATAAATTGATTTAATCCATTTAATTGATAAGCTATTCACATATCCTATTTATACTCAATTATTTCACAATTATACTTTCGTTTTTGCTGATTAATATGAATTATGCTATTATCCTAATCAATCTTCGATCGTTAATATTTACATTTCAGTGAAAAATTTTTGATTTTAAAAGATATCATTCGCCTTTTTAAGGTAAAATCAAACATTAATCATATCAATGAACATTTCTGAAAGACGAGAATGAAGTTGAGAAAGTGAAAAAGAATGCTTAGAGTAAACCTTTAATTTTGTGGTAGCAATATGAGAAACGATATCTGAAAGATCGCTACTTGAAATGTGTGACTCAAATACACCACCCACTGAATCGTACGGCGATTGCGCCAAACGTACAATTCCTGATTTCTCATCTATGCTAATGAAACCATTTGCTTGCTTAACTCGATCTCCATATCGATAAACTGTTTCATCGATTCGATAGTAAACCGAGTCAGAATCTGATAGAAATATCAGAAATTCAATCATCAAAATTGATATTGCGCAATCGGAAAAAATTTTCACGGTTTCCGTCGAAAATTATGATTAAAAATTGGAAAACAAGATTTTGCAAATGTTGAAAATAAGGAATAAATTTCTCCTAAAAAAAAAATTTGAAATAAACTAATGAAAATCATATCAAATAATCTCTTAATGATTTTTTTTAATATTTAAATCATGGCTACTATAAAAAGAAAAATTCCAGGAGTTAACATAACACTATTATCATTAACAATATTATTTCTTGATAAAAGTGAATAAGAAGGGGAAAAAAGGAGAAATGAAGTTAGGATTACTTAATGCACTTGGAATATATAATCTAATATCAGTTAGATGTGATCTAAAAGATCTTACTTGATGAAGAAGCACTAATTAAATCTGGATCCATCGCTACAACTTTAACAATTTCCATTCCTGCTATTGCATCACGTGGAACTGCTTTTGTATACATATCATATTCAAACATTGGTCCATTATCGTTTCTAAAAATTAAATAAATTAATTTTTTAAATTCATTCTGTAAATATTTTTAGATTTCTTTTATTTGATTTCCTTGAAATGCTAGCTAATGATAACTTCAAACTTTATTGATCGTTATTATCTTCATCGCTTTCACGTCTCCGTTTGATATCTCTCAAATCGATTGAATTCTTTCAAATCACTCAAAAACTTACACATCTAGTACCATAATTTGTACAGTTGCAAATACCATATCATCATCATTATCAGGTGGTTCCACCGAGTTAGTTAACATTATATGAAGCCTAAAATTGAAATAGACATTTGGAGAAAATTGCTGATTTCTTTGAGATTACAAATACTTGCAAGACTGTAAATAAAAATTGTAAACGTTTGGAAGAAAAAGAATCGGAAAGAATTATTTTTAAAAATACGATCAATTTCTATGAGTAAACTACGCTTACTCATAGAAATCTTGTTCTTCTCGATCTAATTCATTGGCCAATTTCAAAATGCCATCTGTATGGCCAATTGTAAATTTTTCGGTATCATCTTTTAAATAAAAATAAACTTTATCATTCATATCTCGATCAAATGCTCGAATTTTAGTTATTACAAGACCTGAAATTATATGCTAACAAATTAAGCTCAAAATTCTGATACTAAATCATTTTCATATTATTTTGAACTGTTCACCGATCAGTTAACATTAAAAAGGACATTTAGTAACGCATGTGATTTATAAAGGATAATTACATTACTTTAATTGATTTATAAATGAATTGAAATTATAAAATTATAGATTGCTGAAATTTCATAAATTTTGTTATCGCAAATGAATGCATTATTTTTTAATAAATAATTAAATTTATCGCAAAACATATCATATGTGAGGTCTTAAAATTCACGCAGATAAGAAATTATCATAAAATGATAAACCTTTATCAAATACATTGTAAGAAATATAAGATATAAAGAAATAACTTACCAACATTTTCATCCTCACGTATATCAAAGGAAAGATTGCTATCAATAACTTCTATTGGATTATCATTTTGATCAACAATACGAACCTCAACATCTAATTCGGCAAACAAATCACCGCTAAATGCAGCAATAACAATCTGTAATGAAAATAATCTTAAAATTTGATTGTTAAATTTTACTTTTACTTACAACATACAAAGAGTTATCAGTGTAGCCATAAATTAGCATGACCAAATTATCACTAATTAAAAACCATAGTAATCAAATGCCAGTATTAATATTAATGGCAATAATAGCAAGAATCAAATCAAATAAAATAAAAATCCTGAATTTATCCAATTTTAGATGTCACCAAATTTTGCTATATATTCAAAGGTATTCCTGAATTCACCTAAAAATCAGGTATATTTCATTAATCCGAAACTTACAGCATGTCGATCGCTTTTCTCGCAATCAAACATTTGTTTAGCTTTTAATTCACCAGTTAAAGCATCAATTATGAATAATTCTGTTTCAACCACATATTCCATACCGTTCCATATCGCATAACTTACCTGACAGTCTTCACTTGATACTAAACCTTTGAATTTTGCTAATATTCGACCCGGAAATTCGTTCTAAAATTCGTCCAATTAACAAGTGACTATGAAAAAGAATTCAATTAAAATAATTTTCTTATTTAAGAAAAAAAAGATTGGTAAGTTATTCGAATCATTTTAATAATTTCATCACTTTCTTCTTCAAACTTTGTTAATATCTTAAAAAATTTCAATCTTTCTAATCATGATAAAACAGAAATTACATTTTTCACTTTAAAATTTCAAATTTCTGACAGTATTACTTCACTCGTATCATTTCGTTATCATTCTATTAATCGATTAGAATTTGATTCCATTTTTTGTGAGAATGAATTAATGGGGAAGAATAGAATTAATTAAGTAAACTTACTTCATTAATATAAATAACATCTGAAACAGTTTCCGGAAAAGTTGGTTGACATTTCGAAGTTGGTAAAATAGTGAGGGAAATGTTAGCAGATGCACCAGTATGTCGACCATCTCGAGCAACGATAGCAAACTGATATTTTCCTTCTAATCCAAATAATGGTACCGCATTACGAATGCTACCATCTTTATCAACATGTAATAATGATGATAAGGCTGATGATTCGCTATTCATCAGTAATGAGTATTCCACGTTTGAATCGCTATCAACTGCCTGTAGATATAAGGATTTCAAATCAAAATTTGAGTTTAATTAAAAATTAATTTAGATCCAAATTTCCTCATATAATAGCTATTTTAATTAATTTTTTTAAATCTACTTAAATAATTTCATATTCATAAATTAATTCAGCTTAATCATTACATACTGGAGCATTAATTATAAATGTATTTATTGGACTATTTTCCATCACCGTTGCTGAATACGATCGTTCCGGAAATCGAGGCTCAACATCATTTTCATCCAACACATTAACTGTTATCTATCAATGATAATATCATTATATCACATTCAAAAATCTTCTTTAAATGCAAAATGAGACAATTGGTAAGTAATTTTAATCAGCTCATTTTATCAATGATCAAATCATAAATACTCTAACACAATTTTTCACCACTGATTTACTTAAACACCTTAAGTGCTTCCTTTTAATGATTAATAGCATAATTCACTAAGTAGCGAATTTCAATTCTCAATTCGAGCCTCATTTACTCCTGATTTTGATTTATTCACTAAATTTATCACAAAGTTCAAAAAACGTATGAATGTAAAAAAGTAAATTAATTACCAGTAATGATATGAATGGTCCATTATTATATGATGCATTTATGATTAAATGAAAAACGGATTTGTTCTCGTAATCAAGCGGTAAAAGTGTATGAATAGTACCCTGTCAAACGGGAAAAAGATAAATAAAATTTCTTTGACCTTTTTTTTAAAATACATTGCTTTTGTATTATGATTAGAGATTTTAAACTTCCAGAAACTCATGCTACAGCTGAATAAGTTAACTTCCGGAAACTTATGCTAATTTTATTTGTATATAATCTAAGTTAAGATAAAACATAAAACAGAATCTATACTTTCCCTCGAAAATACAAATGATAAGTATGGCGTGATGATGTTTTTATCTAAGACAAAGTGATTTTCTTTAATTGAAAATAAACCAAAAATATTACTTTAGCTATCGTAATACTAATTTAAATAACAATTTAATGTTCTAACAATTAACAAATTATCTTCTTACTGCATATTTTTGTATAAAAAGAACAACCTTTTTGTCGACTTCAAAATAAACTTTTTCATTTCCAATAATTGTATACTTAATTTTATTTGCATTATTTGTTGATTCAATTAGAGTACCAACGATAGTTCCTGAAAATCGTTTACAATTTGCTATAAATTACGCATATTTCCAGTATTTTATCCAGCGTAATTCATATAAATGAAAATATCATGAAGAAATTAAAATTAATTTAATAAATAAAAAATGAAATTATTGATTCCTTTGTCTTTGAATTAATTCTCCATTTATTTGTTTTCGCAAAATAACTTTCTTATATTTATCACAATTAAAAAGAATATGAAGCAATCCTTTGTTGGATTAATTAATTCATTATACAATTACACGTCATTCTTCAGGATTTCTCATTATCGTTTTCTGGTATCTCTCGTAATGGTTAATTGGAAATATTTCCTAAACCAGGAAAGACTTATGTTTGAAATGATGATAACTTACCGCCAGGGGCATTTTCGGTAACGTTGAAAATGTATGAATCGCTTGAAAATATCGGAATTCGTTGCTTCGTTGATGGTATAACTTTGACCAAAAGTGACGTTGAACTTGTCACTTGCGTGTTTGGATCGACGGCGATAACGGTGAGATTATGATCAGTTCCAACACGTAACCTTGTTGATGTTGTTATAACACCTGCAATAAATCATATAACATGTACTTAGATAGAACATCAATTATTTAATTTATATTTTTTGTATGATCGTTGACTTAACTTAAAGCATCTTATGCTTAAATATTTTAAGTTTAAAAATAACTTTTTCGGAAAGTAAATTTTGATCCTTCGTAGTTTTGCTATTGTTGGCTTAATCTCATATATCTTCAAATATATCTAATTATATGTTAGTCTTAATCCATTAATTAATGAAGTCTTCCAAGTTTAATTTACAATAATTTTAATTGATAGTTTGTTAACTTAAAATGTATATATCAACCTGTTGTAGGATTTATAGTAAAACTACGATGTCCTTTAGATAATGAGTATACAATACGATGATTTCCAATTAAACTAGCTGGAAGTGGCTTTACATTCACAGTATAGATATAAGTGCCAACGAATGCGCTTTCCGCTATTTCAACAACTGATCGTAATTGGTCGAATTTTACAAGATCCTCATCTGATATCTGCTCTTCTGGTATTATCAATTGAACTAATAATTCCACTAAAATTAAATTTGTTTAAAATATTTGGAATTTCCTAGCAAAAAATATGACAACTATCGATTAAAATTTAAATAGTTTGAAATAAAGTAATCAATTTAACTGATTAGCCGTTATTTTCATCATAACCATTGTTTGATTCATTATTAATTCACTTAATTACTCTTAATTTAACTATTTTTAATTACTGAGAATTTAATTATTCTTGTTTTCAGTTATTAAAAATTATGATTGCTTTTATTTCTCCCAACTGAATAGTAAGAATGATTTATCAATTCATGAATTATAAGTTACAAATTATATTAATACAAATTATTTTAACAAAATTATTAAATGAATTACAAATTATAAGACAAAAATTTAAAACCCAACAGGTACCATTGAAAAAGAAACAGTAACCTTTATCATCCGGCTCATCCGGATGACTTATATCAACAGCGCTAATATTTGCCCAAAATGCCATAACGGAAGTGTTTTTGAAGCTTTTCGCAAGTTGTAACGTTCCATCATTGAGACCATTTTTACGAAAACGGAAATGTTCAAAAAATTGGGAGGAATCCGGAATGAGATTACCAAGATCATCATAAGCATTCAATGAATTTATCGAATACATTACTTTTGCATTCGGATCAACGTCCATTGCAGTAAATTGATGAAGTATTGTTCCAGCACCACTTGCTAAAGAAAAAGACGAAAAGCTTTTTTAGGCTTCTTAACAAGAATTTATCATTTCATTAAAATTTCTAACTTAATTCGTACAAAAGTACAACAGTACTTTCCAAATGTATAGGTATAAAGATTAAATACAGGTAGTTGTGATGACTTTAATAACATAGAATAGCTATATTAGAATAAAATAAAGAAAATTGTTAACTTAAGCTTACTTTTGTTAATAGTAAGCAAAATGGGCTGCTTAGTTTTGAATTCAGCTGGTGAACTACCTAAACCAGCAATTAATACGTGAACAAGTGCTGTATCAATATATGGTGGTGAACTTTCATCTATTACTATAACCTGAAATAATAAAATTCAATTTTATATTCAATCAATAATTCTACTAATACTACTAAATTTTCTAAAATCATAAACAAAAGAGGAAAATAAAAGGAAGACTAACATTAACCTTCAACTCATAATTATGTGAAACTTTGCTAAGTGGTCCGTGATAGAAAATTCTTCCATCGGTTTCATTAATTCGAAACAATGTTGCACCACCTTCAGCAATACGATATGTCCCGTAACCATCTAAATTTTGAGCTAATACTTGACCCACAAAAGATTCACCGGGTTTTGCAGCAAATGCGTAAACATTCTGAAAAATAAGCAAACATTTTTCAGAAGTTCAATTAAAACATCTAAACAATTAAACTATTTAATTAAAGTAAATTCTGCTTTAGAATATTTTTAAAAAATGCGAGAAAAAATCACTATATCAGAGGAGAAAAAAACAAAAGAAAAGTTTACATGCGAAAATTTAGGTGCCGTAGTTTGTTGATCGATGATTGGATTGAGAGTAATCATGATAATTGCTGTGTCAATATCATTCTTTCCATCCGAAACTGATATTGACATATTGAAACGTTCGCCAAGATTATCTATAGTAAGTAGTTCACTATTCTGAAATTTCAAATTTAATTCTTCAAACTTAATTTCTTTCAAATTTAAATTTAATCCACAATTTTTTTAAATTTAAATTCAGTTAATGAGAAAAACCATTCTTATGATAGAGGCTGAATGATTTTTTTTCGAAGGAAAAATTTCGGTAAAATTTCCTGAACTTTAAATTCACTTGAATTTTCCGGAATTCCAGGTTTTCGAATTCGGTTTGAACTTTAATTCAATTCTAAAAATTTGGTGAATAAAAGATAAATAAAATAATTGAAATTAAATAAATAAATTAAATAAAAAAAATCACCTTTTCAAATTTCCTTCTTCACATCCAATGCTTATATAGTAATTTTCATCATATCTTACTGAACGCTGGCGTAATTTTAATTTAAAAAACTAAAAGAAAACTTACTCGAATTGAAATGACACCAAATTTCTCGTCAATTTCAAAAATTGAATTATAATCATTGAGAATAAAAGTGAGATTAGCATCATTGGGATTATCAACATCGATCAGCAATGGATTATTCATCAATGATTTCTCCTTAAGAGTTAGTGGAATTATCGAATGTTTGAAATGTGGTCTTTGTCCATTATCACTGCCAGTAAATTTGATCGAAATTGATAAATCGTATGGTCGTTTGCGATTTTCACTTATTGCACGTATCATAAGTGCAAATTGTCGTGGTATTTGGTGACATTCCGCTTGACATGCCAAACTTATCAGTTCAATGAGATTATTAGCTTTTGGTTCCAATGAAAAACTAAAAACAAATGAATATTTGAATATAATTAACGATTCCGATTCGATCTCAATAATTTTTGATATATTTTTATTAACTTTAATTTTGATGATAATTCCAGAATATAATTTGATGGTAAAATGAATTGATAACGTCAGAATAATTTGATAGATTTTATCAATACGTCGAATTTTGTCTACAAGAATAATTTATCGACAATAATTTTATCAATTAATTAAAGTATTATTTTGTAATATTGTAATATTGCTATTCCAGTGAATTCCGTTTTTCTGATTTATCCGTAAAACTTACTGATCCGCCATGCTGCCATACATCGTATATCTAACGCTTTCAGCTGAAATTCCACTAACCAGCTAAAAATATTTTAGATGAAAAGTGAAACGATTATGCTATGAAAATAGTATCATAAGGTATTTCCGGATAACCGTACTTACTTAACGTTAAGTATATACGCGGTTACGTGATAAAAGTGTTATAGCGAATTATCGACACAGTTTTAATGACTGTTTTTCCATTAAAATTTTATAAGAGTAAACTGATAAGACACTATTCTGCTAATATTATCATATCAATATCAATAACATCAATAAAGTTAATATAATTTTATTGAATAAAAGTAAGAGTACGAAAATGACAAACTTTAATGGTGCCAATTTTGGTAGTTCGAGAATGTGTTGGCATTTCAAATATGTATTCATCAACTTCAAATAATCGCTCATGCATAACATCTTTCACGTTAACCTCTAACATGAAAAAACCTCGACGTGACGAACTTGTCGATTTTGCCTCAACCTATCAAAGTTAAAGTTGATAAAACTGATTAATTCTTACTTTGAATCGGATAAATGACGTTAAATGGTACATAGTCGTTTATCACACCTGAAGTTTTATCTTGTCAGCAACATTGAGGACATGTGAATCATTGAGATAGATGTCAAATTGTTGGCCAGGAACGATAATTTTTGGAATGATAGTGAAGGCATTTGAATATTCAGTTGTTCGTAGCGATAAACGAAAACTTTCTTTGACATTCTGTAAAAATTACATAAGAAAAACAATTTGGAAATTAGTATTACTAAAAAAATAAAGTTAAAGAAGGGCTTCAAAATGGAAAGTAATAAGTTGAAAAAACGAAAATTTATGATATTTTAGATATTCATGATATTATGCGAAAAATAATATCCTATGATTGATTATTTTGAAATTATAATTTAAAAATAATTTTAAAGTTTAGTAATGTTAAAATGCTATGGAATTTTCAACAAGCTAGCAGGATTTAAAGTTCAACATGGGAAAATCTTTTTATTGGATTAGATGTTATCGATGATTTTCTTACCCAATTAACAAACTTGGAACTAAATATAACTTATATGTCGGAAATGCGAAGTAACTTTATAGCTATATAATCAAAGTATCGTTATGCTTTAAAGAAATCCGTTATCAAATGATAAGATATGCTCTATTCAGTATCTCTCAATCTGTTGAAAATGATTAGCATCAAATAATTAATTCCCTTTCACCACCGGCTTCATCTCTAAAAGACTAGCTGATCGTTGGCTAACGATTAACTCCATCTCGATATGATTACTATTGATTTCATCTCTTGTAATTTTATCTGTTTGTTAACGATTCTTTGTTTTAATTACTTTCATCTATTAAATGATTACATGATCCGCTATTCATGGATAACTTAGTGACTTCTTGTCCAAGTACTATTAATTGTGTACTATTTCAACAAGCTTTCTAATTACTATCTCATCAAACCATCAAAATTTATTTGCTGATAATTTCATCAGAAGATGATAAAATTGAGAAGAGTAAATGTTTCTATCAAATGATAACTACTAAAACTCTCCCAAATAAAGTAAAACGTTGCAGTGATGTAAGGCATGTGAAATGAATTAAAATTGTTTGAGATGAATTCTGACAAAAGTTAAAGTGAGCAAAAATGATTAGAATTAAAAGAAGAAAAAAATTAACAACGATAATGGAAGGTGAAGGAAACGGAAGTGCATGCTCATTCCGGTAATTCTTTGGTATTGTAATACTTGCATACATCTCATCGAATATATTTGTTTCTGTAAAATGAGCATATCTTAATATTTGATTTAAAATTCAATAAATAAATAATATTAATTGAATTAAATAATAAATTAATTAATTATTAATCAGAAGGTTGCAATTAATTTTAGATATAATTTGAAAAAATCAAAGTCTAGAAAATGCAATCGAAAACATTTAACTAAAACGAAATTTGTACAAAAGAAGAAGTGTCACAATTACTTTTATACTTAAGTAATGTTTACCTGATATAATACTATTAACCTAATAATGGCAAACTTTTGTCCTTTAATAATAAAATATAAAAATACTCCAAAAAAAACGAATTATTATCAAATAATTTACTGGAAAAATACATGTTGAATATTATTAAATATTAACTTAATAATTTAAATGTAATTAAACAAAAGAAAAGATATAACATACCATCGTTCGCTGTTACCGTTAGTATCAGTACGAATGATAAAATCGAAATGCGAATTATCATCATAGCGGAACGTAATTTCATTTATTGTCTATCACAACATTTGACGTTCTCCACTTCGCCGTAAAATTTGACTGATCTGATTATCAGTTTTTTCCAACCTTTTTTTGCCATCCGTTCGCCATTCAGCTACGCCCAGATATTTCTGTTCAATTTTTATCATCCATTCTATTATTTAGGTCATCATCGTTTTTCTTTTTTAAACAAAAAGAAGAAATTCAATTCATTAACAGAGGGAAAAAAACGTTTTTTTAAATCGATACGTAATGACAAAATGTTTGAACTGTCCTCTGATCTGATCGTTTCCACAGTTTCTTATTAGTTCAAAAGAATTCATCTTTTAAAGTAATTTTCTTCAAATTAACTTTTTCCTTTCAAAAAAAACGGTTCATAATGCCTTTGATTTGATTTTATTTTATCACTATTCATTCAGTGATTCAAATATTTCGAATCACTTGATTATGCAGTCATTTGATTTCAGTATGACAAAAGCTCTAAAGTTTATTTAATATTCTCCCATAACCTATTAAATAAATCAGTGAAGGAGGGAATACTATTCATTTAGTGGAATATTTAACAAGAATATGATAACAATATTAATAAAAATGAGAATATATTACATAGTGATAATAGTAATAATAATAATTAATAATAATAATAATTAATAATAATA
>JABVXU010000664.1:0-27340 GCA_013365365.1 Cruorifilaria tuberocauda
TATATTATTATCATTGTTAATATTTGTATATAAATGTATATAGAATAATGTTCAAATTATCACTGTTATATTTGATTATTCTGCATTTTCAATATTTCTAGAATTTATTTCAGTCTTCATTCTGCAAATTTTTGAAATTATTTCATTTATTCTGATGTGAAACTGGAAAATTATAAAAATTAATGACAAAAAATTTCTTTTTTGCTAAAATATGGAAGTAACAGCATTGTTCTAAACAGTTAACAGTTTCATCATATTCCATTTTTGTTTGATAAATTGTTAGTAAAATAAAGAATGCAAGAAAGAAGAGATAAAGGATAGTTTTTTTTGCAATGAGTTAATACTTCAAGGATGTCAATGAAAAATTTAAGGAACTTTATTTTATTGCTTTTCTGTATAAATGGCAAATATATTAAAAAATGGATAGGTCTTTGGAATTTAAAAAATATTTAATCAAATTAAACTATCAGTAATTGAGGAATTAATATCTTTTTCTTAATCAAATTTCATACAGATTTTCATGAACGAAATTTTTGGTGAATTTTCTGAACGATTAATTTTAGAAAGTACCAAATGCCCTGTATTTCTTGCTTTCTGTCATTATTTCTTCTTTTAATTTATTCAGTTTTTTTCCAAATTCCATATCTCTAAATTTTATTGTGTCATGGACATGTCAAAAATGAATGTCTTACTGCAATAATACTGTTATAGATTAAGCTATTTTGAAATATTTATGAAATTTTAAGGGTTACATGTCATCGTGAAAAGTCATTATTCTTATTTGAATTTTTATGGAGTAATGTTCTTTTTAATATTTTAAAGTGAAACTTCTCATTTTAATTCTGTGAAAATAACTTTAAGTTATTTTTCCATAATCCCAACAATCCTCAGAAATGTCAAAAACCGTTAGCGCTATTAATTTCAGTCAGATTTTTTCTTCTCTAACTCTATATCAATATCGATATATTTAAAGATCATAATTCAAAATCTTGATAATTGAATTTATTTTCAAAATTCTTGTCCTTTAATTTCATAATGACACTGCTTGAAAATGTAATTGATATCATTTTTTAATTAAAAACTAACCTAATACTTTTTCCAATGCGGCTGCAGATACTCGCGTTTTCTCATAATATACAGAATGCTACTGAATCCTTCGTTTTAATTGATCTCAGTTTAATCTGTTTTTGGCATATTTTTTAATATTATTTATTACGTGCTCAAATCATTTTTTCACTTTAAAATCTATTGAAATAAAGTTATTTATGAATAAAAATTCATACTTTTGTCTTTCCAATGTGCAAAAGATATTTTGCAGATACTTCAATTATTTCCTTAGAGAAGATCGAATTATGAATAAATTAAGGAAAACTGGCTTGGTAATTTTGCGGTTGTCGATTCCTCATAATTTGCAATAATTGAAATTTTCAATTGTTCGCAATGAATTGAACTCAAAGAAAAGAAATAATACTATAGTTCCATTATTATTGCAATTGCAGTCAATTCATCAGTGTAAAATGATAAAGTAAAATGAAAATTTCAAATGAATAAAATCGGGTTCTATGAACTAACTATTTCAATTCATAAATATTTACTTGTTAAAAATAGTTTTAGTTCAATATCAAACATTTACAAAAACATTCTGTAGCGACATTTAAATTAGCTTTCAAAAAGTTTAAATGGTTCAATAACATACGATAAGCTGATTTGTGAGAAACTTGCAGTCTTAAGGGATAGTTGACAATTCAGGCGATAATTTTGTTGATAAACGAATTAAAAATTGGAATAGGAGGAGCTTGCAGTGTGATTTCTCTGTGAACTTAATTCTGAAAGCATCGATGATGTCGATCAATGCAGAATTCTTATTCTGCTTTTATTTTTGATATTAATTTAGTAATGGAATTCATGGGACGATTATGTTAAGTGTAACAATGGCCTTGGAAAATACGACGCGATTTAAGATCGTCAAACTCGGCAGCAGAGAACTTCTGTACCTCTAATTCTCCTGATTCCATTTTTGTATTTTAATCGTTTGAAACAAGTAGAATTTTATTCTTAAAGTGGAATTTTGACTTGAACTTTAAGCTTTCGTTTCATGCGCAAATATTTAGAAATTATTATTTGAAGATCAATAAAACAACTCTTTATATGAGAACAAATATTTTTTCACTTGTTGTCTAAAAAAGGTGGGCAACTCAATCAGATATTGAAATTCATAAGATAGCATGAAGAATTGGAACTGTCAAAGAAATGAGCGTATAAATCCTGGAAATTGATAAAATGCTTACTGAGAGGGAAAGTTTATGATCACAGATAAAATTGTTTTGCTTGAATGAGAGAAGAAGATATCTGTGATTATCTTGGTGCTCTGTTCAAAAATACTAATAAATTTAATAGTAGTAGCAACTTACAAATATATTTGATAATTCGTCAGATGTAAAAACAAATAGCTTTTAATCAAACAAACATCGTTTTAACTAATTCTGTTGATTTAATACCAAGTAAACACAGTTTAATGCTTACTGTGTAATAATAAATTATGTACTTAGTAATACATCATTTCAATTGTGTATGACTTATTATGACTGGTTATTTTATGTTGTAATTGAATATACTGTTTTATAGCGCAAAATGAAAAACTTTCTGTTTAGTCATTTTGAATAAAATATAATACTGCAATTCAAATTTAGAGATAGTATATGTTTACATTGTTTTATTTACAACAGTTTAGACTACTCAGAAGATGAACATAAATATAAATGGATCTCAAATTGAACTTTCTCAATTATGGTTGAAATAATTAACTATGATTGAAGATTGAAAGTTACTAATTCTTCTTGCGAAGATTATGTTTTCATCTATTCCTTGTATTTCGATTATTTTGTGTTTTTCAAAAGGAAAATATCAGATACAATTTGGAGCTGTAGAGAATGGGAAATTAAATAAATTCATATAATATTGGTCTGTCGTAGCATAAATATATTGTGAAGAATTTTTTAACTAAAAAAACATGTAAATGCATATTCGCCTAAAAAACTTCTAAATTTGGTGACATGTGCTATAGGCTTATGGACCTTCAGATAACTTTCGAATTAAAAATTCAGCTTGAGCATGGGAAAAAAGATAAACGCTTTGTGACAATGAATTTCTTTATTCAAAAATGTATACCAATGTGATAAGCTAAGTTAGCTATCATAATAAAATCAATAATTCCAAAACTAAAACAAATAACAGAAAATGAATAAGAAACTTTCTCGAGCTATCTCCCGGGTTTCCCCAAACGGCATTGCAATAAAAAAAATTCGATTTTTCATGGGAAAAGAAAAGATCGATGCTCATTTCTCAGTTTTCCTTTTGTATTCTGTTTGATTCACTCGTACATTCGTTACGTTAATATCACCAAAATTCTCTCCATTTACCATTATTTAATTGCAAAATTGTGATCTCTTTTATTGATTAATGAATTGTTTCTTTAACAAATAATATGTAAAATTTATGGCTTTAAATGTACTCTTGAAAAGTTAAATTATTAAATTTGCAAATCTCTCTCATTACCGAACGATAACAGATAACTTATGTGAAACTGCCATCTCAGTGTAACAATTCAAAATATGGAGGATAAATTTAGTGGCAAGTGAAACTTTTCTTCTCACTTGTCATATATTGCAATTAAGCTAACAAATGAGGAGATCAGAGATCACTGTTGAAGTAAAATGGAAATGTGTCATCTGTATTATTCCTTGAAATGCAAGTGGACAAATAGTTGGTCAGTTAATCACATTCACATGTATACATCTGTTCAGTGACCTATCTAATTGCAATAATGGATGGACCTGATGCAGCGGGTATCAGCAAGATATTCTTTCATTTGTCTAACTCTCATCAGAATTATCCTGCGGGACAAATAAATTGAAAATTTTCAGTGATCAATCACTTTCGATCGTTGTTTCCTGCCAAATGAAAAGATAAACAAATATCAGTCGTTAATTTTGTTGAAATTCAACTTTCTTGCAATACTTGCGCTTGCTATTTCTCAGTTATTTGAAAATCGTTAAATATCACTTCAACCCATATTCATAGCTATTGTTTATAAACAAAATCTTTGTCGACAATAATTCATGCTTTTCTACAAGCAATCTTAACTGTTTTCCGTATAGAAATTGAATACGTCTATTCTTTTGTGAGTGATACAGAGAAGAATAGTGAAATCAGTTGATTTCAGGAAATGTGGGAACAATCATGTAAACCGGATTTTTCAATATTTTCCTTATTTTTGCCTGTTTAAAGTTGTTGTTATTCCATTTCAATGCCTCTATTAATTTCGCAATAAGTACCATTCAGTGTCTTGAGGCTTACAGTCTTGTCTCCAAGTTCTGGCTACTCTATCTATTTTTGTCATCGAAAGATTCTACTTATCATTCTATCACTACTGATTATAGCCAACTATTTAAATTTAAATTTTGCAAAACTTTAGAAACTTATTCGCATTTAAAATTGAAATTATAATTTGTTGTTTCTATAAGAGGGTAGAAGATATTGTGTAGATATTAGATAGGACGTTTCGGAGGGAGAGAGAAGAGAAAGAAATGATCCATCCATTTCATTAAATGTTGATGTCAAATTGGCTTCTAAACAACATGGAGGAGATAGATCTCTCTACATTCATTGATAATCGTGATAAGAAACCAAGGGATAATAATTCCCAGAGAATTATTATTTACTCCTGGTCAATTTATATATTGACTTCAGTTTCACTAATTAACGGGATAGCATTAAGTGATAAAATGTTTAGTGCTTTTTTCAGTTCAATGTTTACCGTTTTAAATTTGCTTCTGATGTGTTTGTCTCATTTCTATTAATAACTGAGTGATTTCATTTTCTCCTCTACAAATTGTTTCAATAACATATAATGCGAGATAGATTATCTCCCAGTTGTTTTTCATTCTAACTTTCTCTTATCCTAAAAACTATTTTTTCCTATATTTGCATGAGAATTAGAAATAGAATTTGAAGAAATATAATTATAAAATGGTTTCGAATTTTCGACTAACGTTTATAAATGAAGCATTTCTTTATGTTAATGCATGATTGGCACAAAAAATCGTATTATTTTTATACAATGACGAGTCAAAAATCAGGCAGGGAGAATTGAAGTCATAATTTGCAAAAATCATTTAGGACTAAAAATTCAACCTGAGGCGAGAGGAATTTACTTGTTTGTTAACTACTGAAATCCTCTTTTCCAAAGTTATAGCTGGAATTATCATCATTATGACAGTCTGGCATGAAGGTTTCATATATAGAATAGCGATAATCGTTCATCAGATGCATCTAATTTTAAACACAGCTAATTAATTTAAGGGAAGGGTTGAGCAGTTTCGTAAGATTATTTTCAAATCTCATGGTTAGTTCATGTTATGTCGTAGACAAATCGTAATAACTTTAATTCACTCATATATAAATCGATAAAATGATATGTTAATCTTCCATATATTAAAATTGTGAATAGTCAAATTATTTTTTGAAAATAATAGAATGGTTATGTGAAATTATCCGTTGTATGTCTAATTCCATTCATACTTTAGATGGTTCAAAAATGAAACGAGTTTCAAAAAAATATTAATTGTTGAATATCTTCTTGAAAAATATTTAAAATTAGGATGCAAGATATTTTATCGAAAGTTGCATTGTTTACTGATTGATTATTATAACAGGAACACAGTGTTTACATGATCTTTTCCTCGTTTAATTCATTTCGGTGATTAATGTAAGATGAATGCCATCAATTTTATTTCACCTGGTAAAATAGTGCATGAAAGTTAAATACTTAACTTTCTGAATTTTTCGCGTTTGAAATAAAATTTGACTCATTACAACAGTGTGGAGATGAGCAACACAAAAGTATTCTGATCTTTATGAATATGTCACCTTACACATCCTGCTGTTGTTTTTATAAAAACGATAAGAATATGGAATTTTTAATTAAATCATGTATATTTTGATGTAAATAATTAATACATACATTTCTTTTCAATTATAAAATATATGAGAATTTACCTAAAATTTTTGAAAATAATTTTCTTTCATAATTTTTAAGTGATGCTTCAAATTACTTACCTGTTTATTTCTTAAATGAAAATCGATTAGTCCTCGGCACATTCTCTAAAATTTCAACGTTTCCATAAAAAATGTTGCTTCCTCACCTTTCTCTTGCATGCTAAAGTGTGAAATCCTTTCATGGATAGTAATGCGAGAAGTTTGTTTATTACGAACAGCTTGTTAGAAAAAATAAGAAGTGATAGGATTATGGCATAAATTCATTGAAAATATTATTTTAAATTGTTATGAATGGTAGCGATTCAAATATAATTTCTTTAGTTATTTTTCTACATTTCACATATCAAATTACGTTTCCTTCTTCTGATTAATTTTTCACTCATTGAAATTTGATATAAAATCAGTTTCCGAAAAAATACGTTCATATGTTTCATTTTTATTTTTGCCTTTTAGTGTACTTCTTTTTATTCTTTGAAGTGAAAATTACTCCAGTATATTTTAAATTTTAATAAATCTCCAACTCATTACAGCATTTTTTTGATTCAAGAGAAAATTTCGGTTCAAGCCTTTTTTTCCTGAAATTTATTTTTAATTTCAAAATCTTTATGAAATTCTCTGTGCTTGCATATTACAGAACATTATTAACCATAGAAGATAAATGCTAACTGAATAATATCAACTTGCGCTACCGCTCAGTATCTAATTTACCACTTTCATCCTCTCTCTCCTAGAAATTTTGATCGAATTTGAATTAAAAATGACTCACAGGGAGTGATATTGCTATCTTGCAGGAGATATAAATATTAAATTCTACCTAAATTCTTATGGTAATGATAACAGTTGAAAAGAGAAAATGAAAGCGCTGTTGTTGTCCATTTAGATTCCATATCAGTTCATTCACTTTTTATCATTTTTTATCTGAACCTAGATTCTGTTAAATATATGTAATCTATTTTTTTTATTTCTAAAGGAAAGTTTTTGGCTGGGAAAAAGAAAACAAAGCATCGATTGTGGATAGATAAGTAACAGTCATAATTTTGATAATCCTTTTCGTTAGCACTCAATAAATTTTTTATAAGAGGAAGCCGATTCCCGGAAGTTTTTCATTAGCTTCAAAATGTTTATTATCTATTCGCTTAAGCAAAACGGAATTCTCCTTTGGTCATATCAGGACTAGTGCTTTCATATAACATAACATATCATTATTCATTTCCCAGATATATTATTTTCATCTTTCAAATTTCTCTCTTTATAGTAAGTACATTATTTGATTTGATGAGTGCAACTACGATTTTTTATTTATTTCTAAATTTCTCAATTTTCATGACTAATATCCTTCATTTCATTCATGCCATTTCCAATTTATCAGATTTCATATTCCGGAGATTATTCCAGAATTGTCAAAAACGTGTCTTCCTCGTGCATCCACTTAAGTCATAATTTGAAATGATTTTTCCCGTCGGGTACGTCATTGCTTCTTGAAGAATTGTCTCATATTTCGGTATTTGCATTTCTTTGTTTGAACACTTTTTCTTTTTAATTTCAGCTTTGTTATAAAGCTCAGTGGAAATCATTTCATTTTTTGTTTGATTATTTTTGTAGTGCAAGCAAAAAGAGGAAAGGAACCATAAAACTGACTGAATGGAATAGCAAAGTTATATCAATTAAATGAAAAGTGATTCATTCTTGAATTCTTTTCACGATGTTGTTTATATAATATTTGCAAAAAAATTTTTCAGATGATTTTAGTGACGGCATTTTTTATTGCAATCGGTTTAAACGTGGTTCAGCTACAGGTTTGTTATAATCTGGCCTTTTTTTGAGAGTCATCACGTTAACAGAGGAGTCATCATGTTAACAAAACAATTTGGAAATGAATAATAGCTTTCATTATTTGATAAAATAGATTTTGATAACCGCATTAATTCATATCAAATATAACTGAATACTAGTTAACCAATATTTAAAGAATTAAAAATTTAAATAAATCATTTTAGTAGACTTTTTAAATGTTTTTACTATCCGGATCAGTCAAACGAGATTAATAAGTGGTGGTGTTGTCGCGCTTTACTTGAAAACTTTATTAAAAAAATAATTATTTCAGTATGTTAATGATCAAGTCTTTAAAGGATCTTATTTCGAAAAATTTTACAAGTCCCGTTTGAATGACAGAGTTCAACATAATTTGTGGAAAAATTTGTGGAAAAAATAGATTTTGGTAATACAAATGAAGTTCAGTTTCATTTTAATTTAAGAAGCATTGTAGAATCCGGCATGTGAGCAACTCATTGAATGTTATGCAAAGTCTCGAGAAAAAACTGAGATGTGCCTATCGCATACCGAAAAGCGGGAATGCCGGAACGAATCATTACAGTCAGAACTCAGAGAACTAATTGACCAGGTATGTCTTTTGTCAATCATCTTTTTTTAAGAAAACGATATTTCTGATTATGCCTTAAGCACCATAATTACGATAAGTATGAGTAAGAATTTTAAATTTAAATTTAAACTAAAACAAAGCTCTAACACCAATGACGTAAGTCATTGAAATATAAAATATTAATACATATTTCATTTCAAATTCATGCTGAAAAGGAAATGGAAAATGTTGAAAAAGAGGTGATATTTATTTGGATTTAGGTTCGTGAAGAATTATCAAGATAAACTGCATTTATTTAAGGAATTTTTTGAATTATTCGACCTCTGAACCGTTTGGAAATTCAGTTTAACTCCTCTCTTTAAAGTAGTTATTTCTTCATGAATATACGCAGTTACTGAGCAGTTAGGTGTCAAGAAATCCTAGTAAACAAATTAATCTTAACTTCCAAAAAATCCTCATAAATCAATCGTAAATGCCAAGGAATTCTTTGTCATTAAATTATCCTTCTTAAAATTAATCGCAAAGTGGATTGTTTTGCAGCAGATATCGCTTCACGAAAATTGTTTACACGAAAAATTGCCCACTGCGACGACAATTGGAAATGCAAAAAAGGTATTGCGAGATAATTTTTTTAATTGTCGTGAATTAATATCGTATCAGTGCTTCAAGGTTACAATGAACTTTGACATAAACCATAAATTATTGAAATGAAAAAGATTGAAGAAATTAAAGTATCTTTAAGCGTCTCGAAGCGATGAAGTCTGACTTTTATCGAGAATTAACTAATTCCAGGGTAGTTAATTGCTTCCATAACAGATAGATATTATCGTTACTGGACGTTCCCAGAAATGAATTAGCCGGAATGCTAACTATTTGGAAAAGAAGTTAAAAATCAAACTTTGTTGAGTTATGTAATAATAACTCGTTATATTTGCATTATTCTTGGCATTTTTGTATTCTGTTTGTCGAATTCAAACTTTAATTACAAGAAATTTTTAATGTAAATTTTTTTAGTGAGTAACACTTCATGTGTGTATTTCTCAAACATTCCACAAGAGACCTTAATAAATGAGATGTCATAGTTCGATGGCTAGAAGCACAGTAATAATTAGAGAAGATATCAGATTAGTCGCAATGACAAATTAGGCCTGTTCTCGAGATGCAGTAATTCAGAAAGCTGCAACTGTCATCACAGAACAGAAAATCTATCGAGCAGTCAGTAATTACTGAAGAGATAATATGTTTACTAGGTAAAGTAATATGACAGGAACCGCTGTTTCAGAGGTGAGCATAAATCTTTTTCTATAGAATAATTTTAAAAGCAGCAGAGTAATCACGACAGAAAAATTCGAAATTCAAAATCGTTAAAAAAACATACATTTGCAGAATGCCAAATGTAATGCAGTATTGGAAAGAAATCCATTCAGAAAGAACAAATTTGGAACCAGTGAGAAGGATAGAAGTAAGAGGAAGAATCGACGGTCGGCTCAAAAAAACAAAAAGTATAATGCACAACAGAGGTTATGCTTTCGTGAAGCACGCAAACTGAAAACCTATTGTGGACAGCTCTCGAGATGCTGCACCATCAGTAAACTGTTAGTTATTCTGAAGCCAATGCTAAGTAGAATTCGCTATATGTAATTATGTGACAACAATGTATAAGATTAAAATTGTTAAACTGTTGTAGATGTAAAACAAATACATTGATTGATACTAAAATTGCCGCAAAAAGAATGGAAATCAAAGAATCGGATGAGCAATGCCGCTTGGAACATTATGGTAATGTGAAAGTGAGAAATGACAAGAGTGATAAACGTGGAATACATCATCGTGGTGGTGGACAGCGCAGGAAATCCAAGAATCAAAATCCTGATGTATAAGTCCTTACTTGTGTTTGGTTATTATCTTAAAATGTGATGATGGTACTTTCATCAAATAAAAAAATGATGTTATGTCTTCAAGTGATAATTTTTTCGATTATATCATGAAATTTCAACTTCGAAGTTTGCTCAAGAAATTTCATTACGTGATTTTAAAATTGAGTTAAATGAATGATTTGCACATGTATTTTATTTTTGACTAGTATTTCCTAATCCCATTACCATTATCACTTGAAAATTTGGTGAAATTTGAGAATCCTCGAAATAAAATTTATCAAAATCATAAATGTCTATCAAATTAGCTCATCAAATTTCTTTTCATAAGTATCAAATACAATTGCATATAAAAACTCAAATTTCATTAAGAAATTACTTTAATGTTGATTGCCGAAACTTTTCAAAATCCTGTCTTTTAGAAATCGTCGCTGTTATATACTCCCACTCCTGATTGTTACTTTTTGCATTGTGATATATACAATGTTTAATTGTTTTTAAATGCAGTTGCTTTACTAATGTACTTTGTAATGTATAGCGATCTCTCACACTGTATCCATGATTAGCAGACAAAATATTTCATAATACTCATCTACTCAACAAATTATTTTAGTGATTCAATTTTGTAGAACATCGCCTGACATCAAATCTGAGACAATAAAAATAATAATGACCGGTTTTACCCGAGAAGTGGAAACTAATATGCTTAAAAATTGGTAAAAGAATCAATTAGTGTGAATCAGAATAGTAAACTTCCTGTAAAAACTCGAATTCTTAAATTAACAATATTATAGAAAAAAAAATTATAACAAATGATATTCGTTCTTGAGTAACCGCATAAAATAGATGTATTAAATAAGGAACATAGCAGCTGAAGTAGTTGAAGAATGAAGTATTTCAAATTCGGGTAACCAATAGTATTTCCAAATTTATTTTCAATTTGTTGCCACTACACTATTTATTTAAGATTACTATTATTACAGTGTTACGGCATATATAACTATCCAAACTCCTTTTATTAATGACAAAAGTTTTACCACTAATTATCTTTAAATATTCTCTCAAGAAATTCAGTTAAGACCAACTAGTCACCGAATTAACCGATGTACTGGAAGGCGAAACATCTCAAGAAATTTGAACCGAAGCATTAGCATAGTGACGAACCATTGTAGTGTATCGAAACTGGTTTGATGATTTATTCAGTTATTGCTGTTCGGGAAGACGGGTGCGTTAATGTTTATTTACGGTTATTTAAGTTGGGAGAAGTTGAACTTGTGTTTCTGCAGGTACCAATGCTGACCGGTAGCGTGAGTGAGGATATACCGCAGCGTGACCTTCATGAACCAGTCATTGACGATTTCTGCTTCATGCAGCCTCCATATGGAACAGTGAGTAATTTGTGTAATTGCAACGAGATTTATATTTTTCGATTGCACTTCATGAAACTTGATTATATATATATATATATATATAGTTAGCCTATTCTAGTTATTGTTATCACTGTATTAGGAAGTACTAGAAATTAATGTATTGATTAAGGATGTCATGGTACTTGCTGGCATCAAGTGCAAGTTTAGAAGTCTCCAAAACGAGAGAGTTTACGACGTTTGAAATCTCCGTTGTAGTTCGTTTGCTCATACAATATCATATTTCATACTTTCATAATCTAGAGTTTTTCATCACTTTTGTCAGTGCAAAGGAAGTGAAGAGAAACATTTTGCGACCCAAATGTACGAAATGCACATATCTACTTTTTTAAATATTTTGATATAGAATTAACGTAAGAGCGGGCTTCATCTTGTTAAATTCCTATGCTTTTAGCCTGCTGAATTTGTCGAATCACACTTCGGAAAACATTCTGGTGCAAAGAACTTGCAGTTTTTGAAAGGAACTACGACACTTGCATTCATCTATGAACCAAAAACACTGGCAGATAAAGGAGGGATTATAATTGCTGCGGATTCGCGTGCATCTGCAGGAGAATATATATGTTAGCTTATTTCATCCAAATTCATTTCCACTCATTCTTGATGAAAATCTAAAAATTTTCTTAATCCTCTAACATATTAGGGTCTAGAGTTTGTTATAAATTGAAATTTTTTTTAGCATCGAAAAGTGTTATGAAGATATTAGATATCGGTGATCGAATGGTAGCAACTTTGGCTGGCGGCGCTGCTGACTGTCAATTTTGGACACGTATTGTTGCTAAATATTGCGCGTTAGTTTACAGAGTTATTGTAGTCCTCTTTCTTTTCTTTCATATTCTTATTTGACGCATTTTTTAGACTATATGAGCTTCGAGAAAAGACAGAAATCACAGTAGCTGCCGCAAGCAAATATTTCCAGAATGTTTTATATTCTTATCGAAATCACGGACTGTCAGTTGTGAGTGTTTTGTTTCTTACGGATTAATTTTTTATGTAGATCCTACGAGCTCCATGTTTTTTCTGCTTTTCGTTTTGTTGATTGCTAAATATATATGTTAGAATTTGAAAACTCGAGAGAACCTGATTCGTTAATTCATACTATTTTATTCTTTGCGATCCTTGTAACATCATCCCTCTTCGAAAGATATTAATTACAAAATTATGAAGACAAATGAGAACAGGAAAAGGTATTTATTCAAAGTCTAACCACTTCTAGGGTTCCATGATTGCTGGATATGACAAGCGTGGTCCTGCAATTTTCAAAGTCGACAATGAAGGACAGCGCGTTCAATTAAGATTGTGTAGTATAGGTTCAGGTTCGCTGAGGTGTGTTTTGAAAATATTCGAATTTTTAAAACTATTTTCATCCTTTGCTGAAAAACGAAGAATTTTTTGTACTTTTAAACTTGAATAAAGAAATGTTTGCAGAAGTATACGATGAAAGTGAAAAAGTTAGAGTAGAAATATGTGTAAGTCATTACAACTTATTCGATTCATTTCAGTGCTTATGGCATTCTAGATAATTTCTACCAACCTAAAATGACAGATGAAGAAGCATACAGACTAGGTCGACGAGCAATAATGCACGCTACTTATCGTGATGTTGGTTCTGGCGGTGTTTGCAACAGTTAGTTTTTTTACCAAAGTTTCATATCTCTAGTTTAATGGTGTTATATCTTAATACTACACTTCTCTTATGTTTGAAACAGTATTTATTTCTTACAGTGGTACACATTTCTCCGACCGAGAAAATACGCTTTCCACCACTTGACGTTTCACAGCTTTACTACGAATTTGCCAGTGAACTGGGACGAGATATTGTTTACGAACCTGAAATAGAAACATAGATTTTTAGAAGTATTTCATGGCACATTTTGTTGAAGTTTTTCTTTTATGTAAATGAAATTTTCATACAGAGTCTACCTTTCCATTTTCTGCTTTCAAGACTGCATTTGGAACTTTCACATGGTTGAGGATTTTGAAAACTGAAGTCAATCTGGAGATGCTCGAAAATGAATTATACTTTCTTAGGACTTTTTGGATTGTTAGAAAGCTGATGTTTAGCATCGAAAAGGACATATATTTGATAACAAAAGCAGTAACTGAGCTTAGTGAGAGTTTAATATTACTAAAAAACTTATTAAAAAAACTTCGACCTATTTTCAACTCAGTGATTTCAGTATAATCTAGTAAAATCCTAAAATAAGACTACTTAAAACTCCCAAAAGCTGTTTAAAATAAGTGCTTCAAATATTTTTGAACATCATTTAAATGTTCAAGGTGGCTGACAGCAAAAAATGCAACTTCTAAAACAGCTTAGAAAAGCGTATCATTATGACATCCTGCAAAAAGAGCTACTAATATTGAGACTGAGAAATCTGAACCTTGAAGATTTACAAATAAATTTCCATACCGTAAGAATTAAAGAGATTATCTATCTATAATTTTTAAATTTTGCATTTAACTACCTCAGCTTTCGATTTTTTATATCATTTCCTGGATTTATCGTTTGAATAGAAATAACACGTCCACATTAGTGGAATGTAAACATTAATGAAATTTGTCAGCTTACAATATATGTGCATTGTATAAACACTAGACACAGATCCAGAACATTCGTTTAAAAAAATTTATTGGCAGATTTTGCTACGTTCATTTGTCTTGCTGGATGTTTCATTTATGGCTTATAAGGTGCCATTGTATCCTTTGATGCTTCCAGTACTCGCTTTCCTATTATAAGCAGAAGATAACCTATAGTAGAAACATTCTTAATAATGAGATATTGGATCATTCTGTATGTCTGCAATAGCTATGAGTTTTGAAAAAAGTTATTTCAAAAGCCTTTATCCATGAATTTGTGTATCAATAAGTCTGATCAGAATAACATTTAACCCATTGAAAGATGCCCTAGCAACAAATTCATAATACACATGATTCAAATGATTGAATTTACAAAACACTCACTTTGCCACTTTGCGAACATGGAGTATGATAAGCAGCGAACATGTCTAGTACTAAGAAATCATTATTAGAAAAGATCAGGATAAAGCAACTGCTTGATTAAACTTTACATATTGAAAAGTCAAGGTAATAAGAACTGAAAGAATTAAGCTCATAAAATCACAATAAACAGACGGTCAGAACAGTCGTTGAGCATAAAAGGCAAAGGAATGACAATATCATGTACATATGTCAAAAAATTAAGAAATAGTAAAAATAAGACTATCTAGATTTCAAAAGTTAACGTTATTAAGTGGAAAAACTGTTTATGGCATCATAATTTCGTTTTCCTTCATGCTGAATATTCCCATTTTTTTTTCGGTGGGGAACGATATCCACAGCTTCATCTTCTAATTTCCGAATTGGTTTCATCAGTTCATTTAGCGCTGGTGAAACAGAGTTTCTTCGAGCAGAAACAGAGTTTTCCCTTTTTCGTTGTTTTGATCTTCCCTTATTATTTGCTTCCTTTTTTTAAAGGGGCTCATGCCCAATGAGCGAAAAGCACTAAAATCAACATCTGAACCAAACTGCCTTGTCTCTTCGGTAATTTTAGCAAATCTGCCAGAATAATCCATGCAATCCGTTTCACTACCTTCACCATAATTTCCCTAAATCTTTTTACTTTATTAAGTCCATAATGACTGCAGCAGCCTTCATTACATTTCGTTTCTTGCATTCTGAAACCTCCTCACAATCTTTTGATACTTCTTGGTTAATTTCGATTTTTGCTTATCTTCCAGAATGGAAATCATTTTCTCAATCAATCCTTGCAGTGATTCCAGTTTTTCATTCTTTTCCATTATTTTCCTTAATTTCTTCCTGAATTTTCGTTGCCGCTGCTCATCAAACAATAGAATCCGAGACTCGATAAGGTTTTTTAATTTCTCTATGAAGTGTTCGACATAAATATTGACGGGAACTGAAGGCTCCTCATTTCTTACAGATTCCTCACTATTCATGTTATTTACTTCTAGACCACCAACATATGGTATGAAATCTTTTCGTTCATCCTTAGAAACTTTATTAGATGATGATGAATAAGAAAATAAGTCATTCTCATGGCCATTCATAACAATGGCATTAGTCAAAACATTTTCATACTTCTTTTCCAGTTTTTTTAAAACAAGTTCTCTTATATGCTTCATACTATAGTGCCATTTCCTATTGCTTTCATCCAGATGTTTCAAGTATTCAATGAGGATAGTAATCCAATCTAAAAGTTGAAATTTTTTTTTTAATTGAAAGCATCTAGAATCCGTACACGATTGCTTAAGTGATAGATATTCAATTTTGTGAACTAATGGCAAAAATTATGCTCTATCAAAACCGACTTTTGAAGAAAGATAAGTATGCAAAGAACAATTTCTTCCAACGTTTACAGATGAAGTTTCAAGAACAATTAAAATCACTAACCAATACAGGTGATATTTCTAAGATCCACTGCCTCTAGAGATTTTCTAAAATTTGAAATATGAATGTATAACATTCTTTTCAGAAATTCAGCTTCCGTTAGACCACTCGTGGAATAGCCAATTAAATTTTCCTCTTCGATTCTATAATGTTTTATATCATGGAACGACAGTAGTACTATCATACATAGGTTTCTATTACTGCTGGCCTTTTTTCATTCGCAGTACTTAACTAACTCATCTTAAAATATGAATATTTACTAGCATATATTTTTGATTCATTAGCTAAAATATAATAGAAGAATCCTTTATGCAAGCTCTAAAGTTTAGTCGCTTATGATAGCATTCTGTTAGTTTTCAGTGACACTATTGACTTCTTATTAAAGCACTAAGAATAACTGAAAATTGTACCTTTTCTGTAATTGTTTAATATCAATACGATAAAGGAACATTGGTTCTTGCTCTAAAAACAAATTTAGAGCACGTGTGTATTCACCAATACTTATTAAAGGAAGTTTTGGCATACAAAAATCTGTAGCTTTTTCTGTATCTCCATTAAATCTTTTGCAGGCTGCACGCAATCTTTTGACCTCTTTCGACCTGCAATAAAAACTAAAACTCATACTATAAGCACAGGATTCTAAATAATTGCTCAGATCTTTTCGCAGTATAGAAAGAATATCGGGATACAGCAAAACATAATGAAATGCTTAAGCTCAATCGTACTTCACAATTTAAACAGTCTTCGCTCCTGTGTCGAAATGATATAAATGATGACCACTAAAGAAAGGTCAAGCAGAGGTTGAAATTTAATATTACTTCATTTTAAATAATAGAATCTTCCAAAAAAATTAGCTCGCATACCAAAAATTCTTTATTACGGGAACAGAACGCAACAGCTTCCAAGTAAGTGAAAGCCACGGTAAATACGACATAGCCTTTTCTTGATCTTGGAGCATTGCAAAATCAGCCACATTCCAATTTTCTTTTTCTGGTAACATCTCTTCTAATTCCAATGGACAATTGTGAGGACGCAACCACTTAGTGATAAAACCTTCAAAAAATAAGGTTATTTCTTGGCTAAACACTTGAAGAAGTAATCAGAGAGTTATAATTACAAGCAATTCTTCATGACTGATTTAAGAAAAAAGAATGATGGTAGACCGATATGTAAGCAGCAGTTTTGCGAAGCCTCAGTAATCAAGAAATATAAGCAATCTCGATATGCTTTTGTAAAATTTATACAGAAATAACGAAACTTGTATTACCATAAAGAACTTGTCGTGTACTATCAGCCAATTCAATATCACAGTTATTAAAATCATATGGTTTTTCTGTTCTTCTTCTCAATATATTAATTCGATAATCTATTTCGGCCTTTGGTCGCTCCAAGCGAATACTTATAGCCCGAGAGGTACAACCCTCAGCATACATTTTCTCGAATTGTTTCTCGAGTTCATCATTCCAATCTGGCCTTTACATGAAAATTAGATTCCTTTGAGAAAAGCACTGTTCACAAAAACGACAATCGTATGAAAGAAATTTTCAAATCTATTTCATATTGTAATTTGAAAGAGATTTTTTGTCATTTAACCAAAACCAATTCTTCAATTCCACAATCAATGCTGCAAATTAATAGATTTTCATAAGAAGAAATTCATTGGACATTTATATCTTTTTATAATGCTTATCTTCAAAAACACCAATATCTTATCAACACTGAAGATCAGATTGGCAAATAAGAATGCAATAAATACCTGATTTTTTCTCCTGGATGGTACATTATTACCATTCTACTGATTACCTGTCGCCCTGTTCGATTATTGAATCCTCTGCCTGAGAAATTGATAATGGATGATGATAATATTTAAAATGACATGAGCAACATTATTAAAGCAGTAACGTGCTCAGTTTTTTCCGATGAAAAACCACTGTGTGAGAAATCACTTACACATTTCCGGGACAAAATTAGTTTTATTTTGAAATATTAACAAATTAGTCCGTTCATCTCGGCTCATTTCTTTGCTGTAGCCACCTGCAAACTCATAAGCTCGACTGAAGTCGATATTATTTGCCGTTGCATATTTCTCCCAGTTCTAAAAAAATGTAATAATTTTCCAGAAGTGTCCCAAATATAAAAATAAAAAATCTTTAGCATGTCAAAATCGCAATCATAAACAAATAAAAAAAATACTATCTTAAACATGGTCTTCGAAAAATGCGCAAAATCAAAGAGAGAGATCAAACCTTTTTAAGCTGCTTATTTTCTTCACCTGAAAACTGCCCTGTTTTCAATTCGATCCCTTAAAAAGAATGAAAATTTCAAAAAATCATCGAGGACGAAATGTCGTAGAATATATATTTGGAAATCAACTGCGCGAGATACAATAATATTAAATGTACCATTTCTTTAGCATGCAAAATCACTAATTTGGACATTTTTCACCACTCCTCGCATTACCAAGTAAAAATGAGTGAAGGAAGACGAACCACAGTGCTTGATCCGCTGCAAATGAATGGATTTTAATGCATACCGTCTCAAATGATAAAACGGAATGCCCTGCTTCGTCAGCACACCTGTCGCTGGCATCAATTCCTTCGTACGAAGGAGGCAGTCGTCGTCAGACGCCATCTTCCCGATCACCTGATACTTCCTCAATCTTACAGTATAAATTATTTCCTTTAACAATCGCCTTGCGCGTTCCTTCCACTCATTTTTAAATTTGCAATCCACTGTTTGTCAGACAATTACAAATAAAAATAGCACTGTAATTATGAGATAACAGAGATTAAAAGATATCGTAAGAGTTATTGCATATTAAAAAGACTTTAGATGAAGAAAGAGGGTCGTTGCTGATAACGAAGATTACTATTTAAGAAGAGAAACAGCTAATAAAACTAATCTAGAAATACAGTATCTAATGATTGAGAAAAAGCTGAATTTGACAAATTTCTCAGTCCCCTCCCACTCAATAGCGAACCACTCCATCATCGTTACATAAATCTGACGAGTGTATTATGAAATTCTACGTTTTGTGAGAAGTTTAGGCTGGACGAATGGGCGATGCATGGGTTCTACTTTATTTTCTTGTTGCGTGCTTCCACTCAGTATTCGTACGGGTTTTTCGGACATATAGAGACAGTCTCGTTTCCGGATATCTAATTTTATAAGGAGAGGAAAGGAGGTCATGTTCTTTGATTCTATTTGTGTCTGGGGTTCTTAAGGAATGGATTTAATGGAATTGGCTGCTGCTTTGATTTTAACTTGATTTTACACTGCATTCTGTGACATGATTTTATATGACTAGATAAAATTATGATTCTTTCGTTTCCGTCTCTTCGTTTTTACTGTATTTCTTCAAAGATAGAGACTTTGCTGTACCATGAATCCATTTCATGAAAATTTTTCCTTTTGTATGTACGACATTTCTTTTGTTCCCATTGTTTTAAGTCAAAAGCTCTTTCAAATCTGCTTCAGTTTCAGAAAGACTGTGAAATGGGATATCCGGCTCATACGCCGAGAGGAGGCGCAATTACCAGTGAGTTTTTATGCATTCAGTTTGCTACTCATTCGAGCAATGGCGGATTCATAGTTTGATTTTTTTGCTGTTTAGTTACTATTGTGTTTCTTGTACCTCATTTTCTCAGTATTTTTAGATGGAGCTGCCTTTCGAGGTTCGCCGAGAGGTGGCAGTGGCGGATTTCGAGGATTGTCAAGAGGAGGTGGATTTCGTGGATCACCTCGAGGAGGAGGTGACGATTTCCCACATATTCTTCTTTGAGACCAAGATCTTGATTGTTGTACATTAGATCATGAATAAATTGCATATGCGGAGGTATTGTGTGATATGTGGAGTTTCAGGTCGAGGTGGTTTTGGTGACAAAAATGGCGTTGCAATGGGGAGTTTTGGCGATAGGAGAAGCAGCAGTGGGAGAGGTTTCCGCGGTGGGGGTGGTGACGGTCGCGGAGGGTTCGTTTGCTTTCCTTAAAATTTTTTGGTAGCCTATATTCATGATGGTTAGTTACACGCATTTCTAAGAGCTTAAATATAAAATTTTTGCTTTCTTTTATCAATTTCCAAACTCTTATATTATTAATAATAGTTATTCAGTTCGAAATTAACTTTAAATTGAAGAATGTTTGGTCATTTCCTCATTTATAGAGGGAGAGGACGATCACCACGTGGTCGTGGAAGCCCTCGAGGAGGAGGACGAGGCGTAGGAATGCGGGGCGGTAGAAAGGTCATTATCGAGCCACATCGGCATGAAGGTTATTGTCATCCATACTTTACTTTACTCGTTCCATTTTATATAGCCAACATTTTATCAGCGGAACATTTATTACGCGGAATCCAATCATTCATAAGATTTTTACACTAAGATTCATTTATCTTTAATTCCTCATTTTTACTCACTTCATCTGAGAACGTACATTTTCCATAATAAATTAGTTTATTTGATATAAAACCCGTTCATTTGATGTGAAAACTGATCTGTTTGAGATCGAAGTTTTTTTTTGAATTGCCACATTCAGTTTTATGCATTTTTCAAATGCAGGTGTTTTCATCGTGAAAGGCAAGGAGGATGCGTTGGGCACGCGTAATTTAGTTGTTGGTGAATCAGTATATGGTGAAAAAAGGGTATCTGTTGAAAATGATGACAAAGAGAAGGTTGAATATCGAATTTGGAATCCATTTCGATCGAAATTGGCAGCTTCAATACTCGGTGGTTTGGATGACATACATATGAAGCCGGGATCAAAACTTCTTTATTTAGGTGCTGCATCGGGCACCACGGTATCACACTGCTCTGATATTGTTGGCCCGGTAAGTTGTTGCATTCTTTTCTGTGTTTCGAATTATTACTGTCAAGTGAATTAACTTTAGGATTATTTAAAAAATTTTTTTTCATAGGATGGTTTGGTTTATGCCGTGGAATTTTCTCATAGATCCGGTCGGGATTTGCTGAACATAGCGAAAAAGAGGCCTAATATCATTCCCATTGTAGACGATGCTCGTCATCCTCAAAAATACAGAATGCTTATTGGTACGTGGATTTACATTTTCGTACATTTTAGTTTTTTAGATTTTGTTATTGTGTTGAGGTGCTGACTTTTATTATCAGTTAGAATCTTACAGGAGTGGTAGATACAATATTTGCTGATGTAGCCCAACCTGATCAAGCTAGAATTGTTGCTATAAATGCGCACCATTTTTTGAAGAGTGGCGGTCATGTTGTAATCTCAATTAAGGTTTGTTTACTGTCGCTTTCGTGGTTTTTTTACTTCGAAAATCTAAGTCTTAAAGAGAAAATTATTTTCTAAAACAGCTACAATTACTATATATCACGGGACATATTTATATTTGAGGTGTATATATATTTATGTACACGTAATGTATATATTCCTTGCTTTACTCTGCATTTAATTTTCGTTCCCAACTCATGTTATCTTTAGTAAGTCTTTGAAAAATCTTCAATGTTTTGAAGATTCTAAGAAATCTAAGTCACCAACTCCATCTACGATACTATGTGCATATCAATTGAATCCAGAACTTCATGTAGATGAACCGATCTCATTTTTAGAAATGCTATAAAAGTATTTCGAACATCTTCGGATTAAATTTTAGCTTCTGTGGAATAGATATTAAGTACTAGATTAATAAAAGTTAGGTTTATATATTTTTCTGTGAAGAGGATCAAAGAAACTGCAATTAAATACATACATAACAAAGCATAATAAATGGGTAGGCAGATATTTTGCCAATTAGTTATGATTGCGTACACTATTTTTTTCTTACTTTCGGAGCTGCAAACTTTCCACTTGTTTTTATAAATCAGATGTTTTCATTTTTTAAAAATACGAGTTAAGCATTTGTGATAGTATCCCACACACTAAGTATATTTTTCAATTTTTATCGACTAAAAATATATTGCCTAGTAATTTTTATTTAGGCGAATTGCATTGACTCAACAGCAGCACCGGAAGCCGTGTTTGCTGGTGAAGTGAATAAACTAAAAGAGGAAAAGTTTAAGCCACGCGAGCAAGTAACGCTAGAACCATATGAAAGGGATCATGCGGTCGTAGTTGCTGAGTATCGTCCTCTGAAGAAAAAGCAAAGCTAATGCAGAATTTATTATGAAGTTTATATGTTGTTTCATTTTGCATCTCAAAAAATTTTTCCTCATTTTTGTGTATCATCTGCTCGATGTAATTAAAAACGGAAGTTATTGAAAAAATTCTGATAAAAAACGAGTTACTTTTTTTTCTCCCATTTGTTGTGGATTCAATGAGATAATAATGATCGTTTTGAATGGTTCGCTTTTTGATGTATAACAAATTCCAATATCTGAGGATAAGTGCAAAAGACTTATCTCACTTATTTTTACATGCGAAAAGATTGATTGCTTGTTTCATCTGCTGATGATTTGAATAAAATTTAAGTTTCACAGAATTGGCTTGAAACATGACATGTAGTTTACTTTTGCTCGAAGATCTAAATGCTCAAAACTAGAAAATTTGCGTTGTAGACTAAATTTTATTGTAAGCGAAAAAAACGATTAGTCGAATTACTTAAAACAATGACTACATTGTACCATTAATAATTGGAGCGAAATACGAATCGCTGTGTGAAGTGATTGAATAGATGTCATCTAAAATCTATTCCGTGTTTCTCACTGTAGGAAATTAACATTTCATGATGTTTAGATGGTTAGCTGTTAAAATATTCATTCTGCATGTTCTTTCTCAGGTTTTAAACGCACATGATTTGTTTTATTGAAATTTTTGAAGTTTAAATTCAAGTTCGATGTCATTTGATGCTGCTGTTTTTTATTTTTCGAAGTGAATTCTGAAAAAAGGAAAGAATAGAAGAGGAGCTAGTGATTTTTTGCGCAAATATTTGGCAAATAAAATTAGAAAAAGATTGATTTAATGAGTTCTTAAAGTTTTGACACATTCCCTACATTCGTTTAAAATAACTCTCGAACATGTTTAGTATGGGTCATTGGAAGACACAATAATCTCGGTGATAAAAATATATTTACAATATTTTCCACAGCGCACTTTCCATCTTTCTCTTAATCAGTTTTCATTGTGAATAGAAAACAAATCAGATTTATTCGTGTTTTCACTCAGTTTTTATTCTGTTTTCTTACGTCGATAAGCATAACGAATATAATTTAATTGCTATCATTTTATAATGGGGAAAGTGGAGAAGGTTTAAATCAGTCAGAATTATATTTAATTTGGAGATTATTTCCATTGTTTGGGTAGATGAATGAATGAAAAGATGAAAATTGAGGAATTTAAGCAAAATACAATATAAAAATTAGATTGCGAAATCAAATTTTTATTCTTCAAAAAATTACCGAAAGAAAATTAAAGTTAAGGAAAAAATATTCTGAATTTTTAGAATGAATAAATGGATTCTGTGAATATTAAAACTTTTTATAACTATAAAAAAGAAGCAAAATTTTATTTCGATCTGATATAAAATAATAATATTTAATTCTTAATAATTTAGAAGAATTTTTAAAAAGTTTTCTCTTACTATTTCATGTAGTAAATTTAACTTAATTATTCTAGAAATTACAGATTGTTCGGTGGAATTCAAGAGAGGTTTAATGTCAAAGTTAATATAGTTTATGGTAATGATAGTGCGATGAAGAGCTTAATGTAATTAGAAGTTTAATATACATAAAATAGCTATGACAGAATAAGATTAAGGAAAAAAATGGATTTGAGAGTTAAAATACATTATCGGTAACAGTAAAGTAAAATAAAAAATCAAAAAATATTTTTATTGTCAAAATAAGATGTAAGTTATGTATGTTTTCATTAAGTAGAATTTAAAAGTGATTTTGGCTAAAATAAATTCATTCCTGATGTTGTTTTTTATGATAAGTACAGTCCGTATAGCTTTTTTTATTTGAATCAATTGATTGTCTTGAAAACATTGAAATCCATTTAAAATGGACTTGAATATTGGAAGATTGTTGAAAATTTTTTATAGCTTCATTTCTGCTCTTTTCTCATTCATTTTTTTTCAAATTTGATGTACATTTAACGACCTTATGCATGAAATTCTGGTTTTTTGAATACTAAAATCTTAAATTTCAATCCATCCATCTATAATTTGAGAAATATATAAAAGAAAAAAAGAAAAGAAATACTAAACAAATTTATGACATTGTAAAATAAAGAAAAAAGTTATGGTTGTCATCGACAGGCAGAAAGGTTCTGAAAGCTTAAACTGAGAAAAGATAAAAGTGCTATAAGCACACCAAAGCAATGTGCTAGTGAAAAGAGATTGAAGGAAGAAGTCGGGACTGATTATATTTTGAAATTAATGTTCTTCATTTCATTGCTGAATTGAAATCGCTTTGCTTAGGCATAGAAAAATGCTTTTTATCGTTTCACAACTGAAACATCTAAGCTTAATTCACCTATTTCTAATCAGATCAGAATTTCTTCACTTCATTTAATAATAAATTCTCTCCATCCTATTCTTTTTTCATAAATTAAATCAATTTTCTATGAAATTAATTCCACAAATTGCTAATTTGTTTTTATTCTATTCTTGAAATCAGAAAAGATATTATAATAAAGAAAGCTTCCAAAATAATTTAATCCAATCGGTAAATTTTAAAGTCGATATTGAATTTATATCAACTCCCCAAATAAAATTAACTATTAAATTATCACTCCCAAAAATGTTTTAAAATTTCATTTGATCGGTTTTCGGAAATGATGTCCAGAGAAATGGAGCAAGCTTCTGTTTTCAAAACTAAATCTTCTTCAACTTGTTTCTTTATTGGTCTCTATAATTTTCCACTTTTTTTAGGGTGGAAAAAACATGCGCATTATTATCCAAATTGATAGGTTGGATACTAAATTGCAACGCTTGAAAATTTTTTCCTAGTTTTCATTCAAAGATTTTCGAAGTTTTCTATTAAATTCATCGTTTCAATTCAATCATTTCTATTGTAGAAAAACTAATTTAAATTCGTCCTATGTCATCAATCAACACAAAAATTGAAATTAGTCTAAAAAAATATAAAATGTTGTCAATGAGATTAAAGGAATGAAATCATACTGACAGCTGAAAAATTTTTGGATTTCTTCCAGCAGTGGTAATGTCCTTCGATTTCCCTTCCTCTCTAATTATTAGCAGTGTTAAAGCAGGTATTTTGTTTGTGTAGGATTGTTATTTCAGATTCATTCATTTACTTTTACTCTTTTTGATTTTATAACAAAAACTTCTGAAATTTCCATCCGTGAAATATGGATTGATCCCATTTGAAGCGTTTCAATATTACAATCATAACTTACATTGTTAATAATAGTTATCTTACTGAAACTTAACAAGACTACTCAAAATGAAACGATTATTCCAATGTTGAAAGTGATTGTTTCCAAGGCAAGATTAGAGTGTCTAAGCATAAATTGCACTCTCCAAAAAATATAGAATTCAGTTACCTTATCTTCTTCTCTTCCTGCTTTTATCCTTCTCTCTTGCTTTTCTTATATTTGATTTGCATTGTTCAATGGTTATCACAAGTAAACGTTATCAGATGAATGAGTCATCCAAAACTAATGAATCAATATGATTTAAAGTGAAAGATGTTTAATAATGACAATATACAGCATATCAATACGCAGTATTCTTTTGTGATTTGCAAATTTGAATTTAAAACTAATTAGCTAAAATTCGTAAACCTGGATCTATATAATTTCAGCTAACTAATATAATGCTGCTTATGCAGAATTAATGCAATTCTTAATATTTCACTGAAATTTTTTATTATTTTTTTATTGCAAAAGTATAATAATTTGTTAGGCTATGAAATAATATTTTCTTGTAATCCGTTTTTTATATACTTGAATAAACTTACTGTTCTTTAATTAAGCAATGGATAAGGTCACTTTAACAATTTTTCAATTAAAAATAGTAATGGGAAAACGTATAATTTCCCTTGGCACCGAGAAAAAAGAGAAGCTAATGGAAGAAAGGAACGCTGCTTGCTTCGATGTTTCTTGAAAAGAACTCTTTTTTGATTTTTGCAGTCTTTCAGTTTCTTTCATTCACTGTCTGTTTCTTCTTTTTCCTTTTTGGATCACCAAAATATCTACAGTTGTTGTTCGTGGCTTTTGAGAGGAACGTTGTACATAACTGGATTAGACTTCGTGGAAATACAAACTCAATTTCATTTGAATAAGTGGTAACGTGGAGGAAAGAGAGAGAAAGGAAAACAGATGGGGAAAGAGAGCGAGGGAAAATTTGAAGGATAAAAATGAATTATCGTAAAAATAAATATTCCCAGCATTTCTCATTTTATTCTTGATCCTCTGTTAACTGTTCAAAAATTCTCCTTCTTAAACCGGGCATTACTATTTCACTCAAAAAGTTACTCGTACTTAGAACTTCACCCTTTTCCTCCTTATTCCTTGCTAATAATTATGAAAACTTAGCTATATTCTGTTCTCACCAATATTTCATTAATATCACTTCAATGAAAAGAAAAGGAAGAGAATGCTGCAACGGGAAAAATGGAACGCTGCGATCGAAGCAGAATTATTCCTGAGCAGATCGAGAAATTTCAAAGCCCTAAAACAATCTTTGCGTTTGACACTTTTGGAATATTTCACTAAAACATTTCTTAGTGTCATCGATTTTCCAACTGAAATATTGAATGGCTCAAAGAATTACTCGAATAGAAATAAAACTGGACAGAGAAATGATAATGCTAAAAGCAACATATTACTTAGCCACATTATCCTCGATAATATGAAAAAGGCCTCTATTATTTACCTCGAAGGGATCTGATAACGACGATATAATGCATCATTTCAGTGAGTAATAGTGTTTTGGAATTATAAAATTTTAATGAAAAACTAAAGATCAATTAATTGTTATTCGTAAAAGAAAAAAAAACAGTTATTATATTATAGCGAGGAAAGAAGAAAAAATCACTTTTATTTTTTAAATATTTAAATATAAAACTTCAAAACTCGTTACTTTTTTCCTGAATACTGCAACTTTCATTGAGCTTAAATTATGCCTTTCATCCTAAACGAAGAAACTACAACAGTTTTTTGAAAATCTAATTTGACATCCGGAGTGGATGAAATTTTTTCTAATCAGCTTTCCCAAAAAAAATTAACATTTATGATTTGATTTTGTATCACCGCAT
>JABVXU010000665.1:0-27104 GCA_013365365.1 Cruorifilaria tuberocauda
TCATTATCATTATTATTATTATCATTATTATATTAATAAGTTATTACAATTTTAATTACATCTTTTCTTCTTCATTTAACAAATTTCATAAATGATATTTTTGATATAAAAAGTCTGAAAGTATAGAAATTAATTATTCGTGATAATATCATCAAAAATATTGCAAGAAAAATGCCAATCTTTTTTTCAAACAAATTTTAATTTTCTTTCTAACATTTAGCAAATTCAATAAATGATACTTTTTGAAGTGAAACATTTGACGAAGAAATGAAATGAAGTATTTGATATACTCTCTATTAGTAAAAGCAAAATGAAGTATGAGTTATCAATAGTCAATTATTGTTTTCTTTCCTCTCTTTTCTTTTTTTATCTTTTATCACTTCTTCTTCACTTTGTATCAAATTATCGAAGAAGAAATGATAAACAATCGTATTATTTCTTTGCATAAAATAATCTAATCTGATAACAAACAAACAAACATTTACGCTTATCAATCAACAAATTAATGAAGTTTTGCAGTGATAAGTTAGAGCGAAAGAAAAAGTAATTAAAATGAAAGTTAATAAAAAATTTTTATCTTTCAAATAATCAATTAATGAAACAATTTTTAGAATAATTTTTGTAAATTAATATGAATTTGAATTTTGTAGAAAAAAAAATCGAAATGATCTTTAGCAGTTTGATAGTTACTAAGTATTACTTAATTAACAAGTAAGTATTATTAATTAATTAAACATTTTATTGTAATTTGATGTTTTTTCATCAGGATTATAAATTTCATAATATTTACTTTTGTACTTTATCGGATTGTTAATTACGAGAAATTCACGATTTACGAGATTTACTAAATAATAAGATGATAATTTAATTACTTTAAATATATACGTAATTCTGAAAACTTTGTTACTTAGAAATGAAACAATGTTAAATGAGTGAATTTCATTTCTTCAAATCATGAAAACTAAATTACTAAATCATGATACTCATGAAATCATAATACTAAATCACTAAATCATGAAACTCATGAAATCATAATACTTTTAAATCAACTAAATCAAAAAATTCAAATCATCAATTATACCATTTCCAAAGTTTAAATTATAATTTGAAAATAGGAATTAATATTTAACTTAGTTGCTAATACGATATCTTATAAGATAGATATTGATAGTGATAAGCTGTTAAGCGAAACTTTATCAATAACACATGCATTCTTTTTTTTAATCTTTTCAATATTATATCTTTGATTGCAAAAAAAAAAAAAACTGAATCAAATTAAAATCAACTTTTTTGATTAAACGCCTATCAGTATATCAGTAGTTTCATCAAAGATTTCTATTTCAAATTAAAATAAACTTTTTAAAAGAAAAACTATAAAATTTGAAATTCGACAGATAAGTTTAAAAAAAAAAAATTGAACCTTTAACCAGGTAATTTTCATATCTTTTTGATGATTAAATTGTCAACTTTTGAGCAATTTTAGTGGTTGCCATGACTTCCACTACTTTGTTCTTACATATTATGCAATTAATTTAAGTATTAATGAGAAAAAAAAAGGAATGCAGGTGAACGTATATTTAAAGGTTGAATTTCGAATTTACATAAATTATGAATTAAATTCTTTAAATCTACGATTAAGTAAAGTTAAATTTGATGAAAACATATTAATGAAATTACATTTAATGAAAACATTGATGAAATTAAATTTGATGAAAAGATTAATTAATTAAATGAAATTTGATGAAAACATTTAATTTGTAAAATGTTAAATTTGTTGAAAACACTAATGAAATTAAATTTGATAAAAACATCAATAAATTTAAATTTGATGAAAAGATTAATTAATTGAAATTTGATGAGAAGATAAACTGTTACTATTTTAAAGTAATAAATAACTTAATTGTACTGATCAGTTATCAGTTCTTCCCAAATTACACAATGATTATTTACACTAAAACTCTTATTAACAAATTCAATTGTTGAATTTAATTGTTAGAATCAAATGTTAAAATTTTTCAATTGATAAAATGAATAAATTTTTAAAAAATTAAGAATTAAAATTCATAAATCATAAAAAGTAATACGTCGATGACGTCATCTTCATCTATTTTATCATTTACTATCATCTTGTAACAATGCTTAATATCATTAGCTACTATCTCCTAATAGAAGTAATAGTAACAAAGATTGAAAAAATCTTATCACCTGATACCATTCGTGATATCATTGGTTACTATCTTATCATAGTAGTAATAGTAACAAAGATTGAAAAAATCTTATCACCTGATATCATTCGTGATATCATTGGTTACTAGGTTGTACTTGATATCATCGATAATATTACGATCTCGTGATAGTAGTAATAGTAGTAATTCATGAAGATAGAAAAAGCCTTATCACCTGATATCATTGGCTACAATTTCGTTATAGTAGTAATAATAATAAAGATAGGAAAAGCCTTATCATCTGGTATCATTTGGCTAGTATCCTGTAACAATGCTTGATATTATTGGCTATTATCTCTCTACTATCTTATAGAAGTAAGTAATAGTAGTGAAGATTGGAAAAGCCTTATCATCTGGTATCATTTGGCTAGTATCCTGTAACAATGCTTGATATTATTGGCTACTATCTCTCTACTATCTTATAGAAGTAAGTAATAGTAACGAAGATTGGAAAAGCCTTATCATCTGATATTATTAGCCTAGATAACATCCGATAATCAATGAAGGGGTCTATTACATAGATATGAGAAATCCTTTGATATGACAATAAGAACAACAACGATAAGAATAAGAAATAATAAAATGGAATTTTTATTAGCTTAAATTATTGCTAACGAATTATAATTGAAATTAATTAATTGTCCTCATTTTAATACTTTTAAATTTTCTTATTGCATTTTATTTGTAGCGAAAATAATAATTTTTTTTTTTGAACAATAATACAATAACATTTGTCATTTCGTTATTACATCTTCTCGAATTTTATTGAAATTGCTGTTGTTTTTATTGTTGTCATCTTTATTGCTATTGTTGCTGATAATGTTCTTGTTGTTGCTACTATTATTACAGATATTATTTTGATTTCAAAATCTATTTCTTACTAAATCTTGATTTAAGAGAATCCATTCTGAAATTTCAACCTCATTTCTAAATTTCGATTTAAGAGAATCCGTTATTATATTTTTTTTTTTGATTTAAGATAATCCCTTACTAAATTCTGATCTTATTATAAACACCTGATTTAAGGTAATCTGTTATTTCGTTAACAAATTCTGATTTAAGATAATCCATTATCAAATTCTAATTGTATTACTAAAACTTGGATTTAAGATAATCTGTTATCAAATTTTCATTTCATAACTAAATTTCAATTTAAGATAAACCGTTATGAAATTTTGATCTCATCATTAATTTTTAATTTCAAAAAACTTCGCTCAAATAATAGCTCCTTCTTTTTTTTTTTTTTAACTAAAAATGAAATTTAAAAATCTTTAAAATAAACTTATCTCATAAAATGATACTTTTTCAATTCTTCATTACAAAATGAATGAAATTGTGAGAGAGTGAAGAAAAAAAAAAACAAAGAATTGGTGAATAAGCTAAAATACTATCATGAAAATGAAAAGTTTCAGGAGAGAGTAAAATGATAAAGAGAGAGAGAGAGAGAGAGAGAGGGCGGGAAAGGAAATGTCTTAAATTAAACGCCTATCAGTATATCAGTAGCTTCACCAAAGATAACTTACAAAGCTGAAGGAATAAAAAGCACCACCTCTCATCCCTCCCTCCAATCATTTCTCTTTTTTTTCCTCCCTCTCCCTTTCCCTCTCTCCCTTCCTCTCTCTCTCTCTCTCTCTCTCTCTCTATCTTTCCTATTTCTCATTCCCTTCTTTTCTTTCATCATATGCTCCACCCTCCTCCAATCATTCCTCTTTTTTAACAAAACTTATTAAATTATTCTAGCTACTTCATGCATCTCATAAAGACTCATCTACACATACACACATACACACATACACATACACACATACACACATACACATACACATACAATACAGACTTATTAAGAAACATATCAATCATACAGACATATACATGCACACATACACATTAGGGACTTATCCATAAACATATATTCATCATGTACACACACATACATGCACACATACAATACAGACTTATTCATAAACATAGTCACCGTGTAAATATACACACATGCATACATGCACACATACATCAGCATACATTCATTATGTAGATATACACACACACATATATACACATGCAAACATGTAATACAGGATTATTCAAAAACGCATTCGTTATGTAGACATACACATACATACATACATACATGCACACATATACAATACATAAATACATATTCATCATTTAGACATACACATACACATAAGTATATATTCATTATATAGACATACACACATACATGTGCAATACAGGATTATTCGAAAAACATATTCATCATGTAAACTTATAAATAGAGACGAGTATATAAACATAGATTAGTCATGTGCACATACACACATACATACATACACACACATACACACACGCATATTGTATACATGTACATTCGTTAAATAGACATACGCACACGCATACACATACATACAGATGTATTCATAAACATACGCTCACGTGTAGGCTTAAACACACGATCAAAAATTCACTCTTCATCCTTCTTTTAAAATTTTTTTATATGCATAGAGACGTTTTGATAAACATACATTCATTATGTAGACAGTCTACGTACACCCACGCTTATAGCATCCACTTATGCACACCCACTTATACGTACACCCACGCTTATAGCATCCACTTATGCACACCCACTTATACGTACACCCACGCATATAGCATCCACTTATGCACACCTACTTATACGTACACCCACGCTTGGATCATGATTCCTATAATCCATCATATTTGCTGTTACGTGTTTTTTTCTCCTTTTTTCCTTTATCTTTTTTCAGATCAAAAACTCACTCTTCCTTCTTCCTTTAAAACTTTTATTAAATTTTTCAAAAAAAAAATATGCGATAAAAAATTGTGATTTGAAAATTTTCATAGCGCGTCAGCATTTGAATTCCCTCGTGCTGTTTATACCTATATCGATACGGTAACGGGCCGCGCGCGTGTGCGTGTGTTGTGGCCGCGTTGTGTTGTGGCCGCGTTTACGGCCGGTTTGGGTAAACCTCCCTTTTTTGGGTAATTAAAAAAGTTCGAGGGATGAGGTGAGAGGGGAGAAACGGCGAGGGGAAAGAGCAGGGGGGAAAAATAGTAGTCATATTTTTTTTTTTTGGGATACTAGAAGATATAGGTGGTCTTCTCGTATTTTGTTATTTTTATGAAAGTGTAGATTTTCTTGATGTATGTTTTTTCTTTTGATATCTTATTTCATTTTGTATTCGAGATTGTAATATTGTATTGTAAGTTTAGTTTTTTTTTTCTCATGTATTTTTTCCAATTTTAATTACTAATCATTCTGAAGTTACTTTTATTTTGTCAAATTTGGTATTTTTATAAAATATTTTTATAAAAGTATTTTTATAAAGATCGATTTGTTGAAGAAGTATATCCATTATTGACGCTAAAATTGATGTTTATCTCTTATTAAATAGTAGCATATTGCTAAAGTATGCTAAAGATTCGTCAAAGAAAATAAGCATTAAAATTTGATAGTAATTCATCAGTCGTTATGCAGTTATATGTGTTAATACTCTTTATGATTCCGTCTGTTCTGTCATAATGCAATAGATTAGAGATAATTTTGCATAAAATTCTTATTATAAAAAGTATGTGGTTCTAACAGCACATCTATTTGCCCTTGTCATTTGGTCGATTACAGTTTCGGTAGAAAGCAAATTTTTCACCAAACAAAGGTATATGATATCATACTTGCTTAACTAATGTGATGAGATCTTAGAAATATTTTATGGATGCATCGTCGGATATTTCCGAAAATAGCTTTTTAACAAATAAGATGATTGGTCATATTTAGCTAGTAAGTGTTTTAAAGACTAAACTATAACGTTCGTTTAGTTCTAAGGTAAATGTGAAGATCATGAGCTATCGAGTTGAAAAATAATGGTATAACTACAGAGTATATGAGATATGATTTTGTTTTTCTGCCACTTTGAGATGTTTACCTTTTACAGCAGATGAACTTTGGATTCAGTTTTTGTTTTCATTATTTTAGTAACATTATCGACTTAATGTCAATTAATTTTTGTTTTTTTTTCCTGTTTTAAATAAATGATGCTTGGATGCTTGGTAATTTTCTCTTCTCATAGTTCTTCAGTTTCTTTTCCCAAAGTTTCATAATACGCTGTTGTTTTGTTGCCAGTAATTATCATATATCAAATCTTAGCTTGCTTTTATATCTCTAGCTTGCCTTGTTGCAATGTTATTTTGTTTTTGACTGATTATTATCTCTAGTTTGTTATGGGCTCCAAGGAATTTGTATCCGGTTCTCATTTATTCTTGCTGTTGTACGTTTATATTTGTCGGTGAAACAGACAGTAATGGATAAGTGCTGATTCTCAACGTTATGATTTCGATTTCTAGTTCGCACTGTCGGAAATGTCAACGACAGGTGTAACAGCGAATGTTAGTACTTCACAAACGACAGTATTAGGTGAACGTCAATCAAGTGCAACAACATCGGCTTCTGCTTCGGCACCATCATCGTCTAGATGGATTTTCACCCATGAACAACTGATGAGGGTCCCTAGTATTCGAGAAGGCATGTCACCGGAAGAAGTAAAGTCTTTCCATCATTATTTTAATGTTGATTTCTTCAGCATCACAGTACTTTTAACGCTGATTTTTAATCTAGAACATGATTGCTTGAAATAATATATTACAAAATTCTAATCCTCTATTAGCAGAATACATGAAATTAATTCAGTAGGAATTGCTTGTCCCTAGCAAATATTTATTCAATTTTGCTACAATTTACTTTGAAATTTAGGAACTAAAAAGGCGGCGTGTATCAGCAAGTACAATCCATCAAATGGCTGATAGGCTGAATCACGAATCTCGAGTGCGAATGTGAGTTAATGTAGTTTTTCGAATAAAACAAGAGGTTGGATTCTTTATCGAACCTAATTTCGAATGATTCATGTTCAAGAATGGAGATATATTGTAATTAGTGTAGCAACAACTATATTCACAACGACATATAGATGGAATTAATATTCTGTTAAAATTCAAATCGATTTTTTTGATTTCAGATCTCAACTGTGTATTTGTGCTGCAATGATGCATATGCATCGATTCTTCGTCTTTCATTCCTTTTTCAAATTCGATCCACGGGTGAGATTTGTTAAATAACAGTACCTGCTTATTTTCATTGAAAATTTGCATCGTTAAGGTTTCATTTTTCTGCTTGCTGAAATATTAAAATTGACGAGCGACTTGATCTTTTTTTCCTTCCGAAATAAATTTTTGGTATAGGGTCAAAATAAAGTGCCTTACGTTCTTTTTCCTTTTATCTTGTTGTGATGTGTCGAGAATTACGAATGATAGTGAGGAAACCAATTATATTTTTTCTAGGATATTGCTGCTGCATGTTTGTTTTTGGCGGGTAAATCAGAAGAATGTCCCCGAAAGTTGGATCATGTCGTGCGTACATGGTGGGCTATCAAGTTTCCCCATTCACCAAATTTGGACAATAATGTTAGTGTTTCATAACTTTTTCCCTTACCTAGAATTCATTTTGCTGTGGTCCAATGAACATATTCCACTTATTTACATTTTATAATATTTATGATGTAATAGTTTCTTGTTTTTTATATTATTACTAGCGGACTGAAAAATCTTACAGCGTCTTCATGAAGCATCGCAACTTATTGTGACATTGGAAAATCTCATCCTGCAAACAATTGGCAAGTTTTGCTCTTTGTTTGGAATAGCAACAAAGCAATCATATTTTGTTGTTTGCCTACTCAAATATCGAAGTACGCGAGGGCGTTATGCTTTTGATTTTGAAAATTGAAATCCAAATGCATTAAAACATCAATTTAAACTTGATGAGCATAATTGAAAGAATAGTATTGCACAGTTTTTCTCAACTGTACATTTACTCATGCAGCATTCGATTTGTCAGTGGATATCCCGCATCCATACGTCCTGACACACATGCAAAAATTCGCGCGAGGTTAGTTTTATTATGTTGTAGATTTCATAATTTTCCTTTCACTTGCTGAAGGAGTGGTAGGGAGGAGATGTTTGACCGTGAGAAAATGCGATAGAGGCGTAAGCAAACAGAGGGATATTATGTAGCAGCTGAAGGACAATATATTGGCTAATATGTCGTTATGATAATTAATATTTGATATTATTTCATCTCTTTTTCGAATCACAGTCAAGTTTTACCTAATTCGTTTGCTAAATTTTTTTTTTGTACTTGTGAAAAATACATTGTAAAGAAAGAATGAATCATAGTTTATTTGATGAATCATAATAATAAATTATTTTAGATGCGTCGGGAAACAGAAGAATATCGGAAATAGCTTATTGGTTTGCGAGTGATATGTAAATTTTCCCAGTATTTTTGTAAAGAGTAATAATTTTTAAGAATTAGAAAATAAAAGGGAAAAATAGATGGCACCATAATCTCCGGAGTTGTAATCTGATTCGAGTGGTTTATGGAGAGCCACTAGAAGAACGGAATGAAAATAAATGGACTGGGTGAGCAGTTCCACATTATTTATCTTCTTGTGGAGATTGTTTTCTTTCTTTTTAAGGCTGCACATGACAAATTGGGGAGTACGTTATACGGCAAAAGCGATTGCGTGTGTTTGCATCCAAATGGCATGTCTCTGGGCAGAATTTGAAGTAAGCAGTGCTAAAATATTTTTTTTCTTGGTATCCATTAAGGACAGAGAAAATGAATTATAACAGGAGTCGGAAAGTTTCTTTTTGTGCTTGAACGACATATAGTTTTCAACTTGTGTTGCCTATTTCTTTCATTGAAGCTGCAAATTAATAGAAATAAAATTTAATGCATGACTGTTATTCGTAGCATTTAAGTGATAAATGAGCTTTCGTTTTTTTAGCTAATCCATATATTTGGTAAGAAAAGTGGAGATGCATGAACAGCACAATTTTTTTAGTTTTATTAACATTTAGGCTTACATTTTTGGAGTCTAAGATTTAAGTATACTTAAGTTTGTTAATTTATAAGCAAAAATAATGATATTTTGCAGGTAACTGCTGTATGCAAAGCCAGCAGCGAAACACTCCTTATTCGTACATTCTAAATTTATAGTTTTGAAAAAAGAAAACCTAGTTTTTAAATTTCAAAAAACTGATACGAATTCAGATGCCTATTTGGTTGGCTACTTTGTCGTGTGGTTGTATGCGTGGCGCGCAGCGTAACATCTTATGTTTGTAAAACTGTAATGCGTTGCTTCCTGCATTCTGCAATTAGGATTGCATCTTGCGGAAGTATTAACGCAGATCAGTTTCGACAAATACTCGAAAGAAGAAGCAAGAACAGCAACTCTTTGATTGTCTGTACTAATTGCTGCAAATCGTGCAAGTTGACGTGTAGTGAACAGCGCTTAAGATTAGCACTGTATGTCGAAGAATTGGGAAGAGAAACAAACTTAGTGGCTTATTTTTGATCCTACACTTTATTTTGAAGATGAGGAAGTCACTGTAGTTGTTTCTGGTACCATTTCGTTAAATAGTGCATCTCGCTGTAATTCATACGCAAAACTTGCACGCTGCACAAGTTAGTGTTAGCAGCGCAGATAAGTTCAGTAAGAGTATAAGAACTTTCATATAAACCACGAACAAAGAGATAATTGGCCGTAAAATTACTCACAAAATCTACAAATTATAAATTGCGGGCAGACGGAATCTATTTCTTTTTGGTTTAAATTACGAGTTAGCAGTTTAAAAAAACCGTGTGGGGAATCTACCACTTCGCTTTATTGGAAGAAATACACAAACATACAGAGAGAAAGAGAGAGATTCTATATCAAAAATTAAATAAAGGTAACTTTTATTGAAATTTTTCTAGCAGCTTGTTTTTATTTCCGTGCAACCTTTCTATCTCTTTTTTTGGAAAGCATTGGAACGAAATAAAAATTTTTGAATTTAGAGAAATTTCTAGTGTTTTGCCATTTGCGTGCTCTTTTTCCTTACTTTTAGTTTGAGAGTGCATTGTATAAAGTATTTTGGAAAATTAAAGAAGCAAAAATTTTTTAATTGTTTCAAAAAAAGTTTTTGCTAAGATTCTGATTAATGCGTATTTTTCATGAAGTTAAAGAAACTTTTATAATGTTCATATCACTCTCGTTTCTTTCTTGGAGTGTTAAAACTCATAAATTACTAAAAATCAATGCAATATTTATATTCTTATGAAATTATCTATTTACTGTGGAGAGCAAATAGGCATTTCAGTTGCTCGGAATTATTTAATGCTTAATGATGTAATCTTGGTTATTTTTCTACTTTCGAAATGGAGTAATAATACTGCAAAGTTTGCAGAGAGTGGAGAATGGATATTAAGTTTTTTTGAAAAAAAAAATTAAAACTAATCACACAGTTCATTGTATTGTTTTTCTATTTAGGAATTTTTCTGCACATTTTTCAATTTTTTTTGCACTGCACCTTAGATGCATGTTTTTGCAAGTGTTCAAACCAGATATGTTTCTTTTATAGATGACTTTTTCTCTATGATATCATATGCGCGGCATATGCCGAGAATAATAGGGCTAAAGTTGGATGGTGACATTCTTAATGTAAGGTGAAAATACTTAATTATGGCCAGCACTTAGGGCAATTGTCTGCAAGTTACACTGACCAGACAATAATATATTAGTGGAAGTATGTTTTTGCGTGTACGTATGTATATATATATGCAAACATTATCACTGAAGAAATGAGAATTCGTAGTGATAATTCAATGAGAAGGAGAGGAAAAAATTTAGAACCATCAAAAATATATAGCAGTTTTTTATATAGTTTAAAATGTTGCAGTGAAGTTCTATATCTGAAAATTCCATGAATTGGACGGCGTTTGATATTTCTATGTCCATTACATCTTTGACTTATGTAAATAATGTTTTTCGGACTTTTCCGATTATTCCGTAGTCTTTTAATTTTTTTTTTCGTAGTTCTCAATCATGTATGAGTTTTTGGCATATTTATATCAATGTATTCCTTTTCTTGAAATCAAGTTTTTCAATTTTGTTTGAACATTGAAGTCCCTTTTTATCTCATATAAGGTATTTTTATTTTTATGTCAGTTTACTGGAAGTAAAGTCCATTTTTGAATTCTCAATATGCTTCCATCTTCAATTTTTTCAGAAAAAATAATTTCAGAAGGTATTTCAGGGAATTCAATTTCAGATTCAAACGACACCCGATGAAGCACCATGGTATAAACAAGTTGATCCAACAATGACGCTAGACAAGTTGTTGAGTGAGTTTGCATATTAATATAATTTGTATTTGTTTTCTGGATATTTTATTCCTTAAAGTGTACAAATCATGCTGTTTATAGATTTGACAAATTATTTTCCTGCATTCTATTGATTTTTTGATTGTCAAAGTACCGATCCATATAAAAATTTAGTGTCAAATTTTTTCAAAATCAATTTTTACTTCTATTTAGAATTAACAGAGGAGTTCTCTCGTATTTACAAGACACATGGTGAATCATTGAACATCAAGAAATACGCAATGCGTAGTTCACTAAGGGAAAATGCTACTCCGCAGAATTCCAACCAGCCTCAGCAACAGTCATCCCAACAGTCTTCGTCGCAACAGCTGCGACAAGGACAGAATCGTAAGTTATTTCAAGTAATTTCTAAACTACTTACTGATGAGAAATCATCCTACTGTAGTTTGAAATTTTAGTCTCAAGACCGAAACTTAGATATCAAGTTTCATAAATATTTTAATTCTGTATACATGTCATTTCAGAGGCTACACCATCAATCGCAACTCTGCCACCTCCACCAGTGGCACCACAGCTCAATACAGCTATGACTGTAAAAAGTACTGAGCCAGCTCGGCGTATTGACCTTAGTGATTACAAATTGCGGACTAATGGTTAGAAATTGCAATGTTACAAAAATAATCGGATTTAAAATGCTAACATTTCTGCAGTTTCTTTCAAATATTTTTGCATCTTTTTATTAAAATATAAACGAATTCGTTAATATCTGTTTAAAACATCTCTCATGCCAAGTTAAATGACTATCGGAACCACCGAGTTTTTTATGTAAGCGTAGAGGGTAAAACAGCAGAAATTAAAAAAATCGTATTTCACTTTTCGGCTTATTTTGCAGCGCAGCAACAGCAACAACCAAGCGGTTCACAAAATTCTACAGCGCAAATTCAACGAAAAAATTTCATGCGACCAGATATACTGTCACAAACAGTTAGTAAAGGACTGGATTTATCTCTTCCTCCAATTATCGCAAATGGCAAGTTTGTTTGTGTGCATTTTAAAATATATTTTATGAGTTCTACTATGTTGGTTTGATTTGATGTTGGGAAGTAATATTTTGTTGCTCTAAAAGTTGATTTGTCTTATGCTGTCATTAATGAAGAAATATAATTAGATTAAAATAACGCTGTTTTCTTTCTTATTGTTTATATCTGTGAGTTGGTTTGTTCATTATCATATCATTCCAGAAAAACAACTAAATCAGAATAAGCCGGATCAAGTCACTGCCAAATTAAACGAAGCCAGAGTCGTCCAAATGTCAAAATCTGGAACTCCGAAACCGACGACTTCACAAAAGCCGGCTAATACGAGTGTTGTGAAACCATTACAACCTATCCGACAGCCAGTAGGGACCAACGAACAAGAAAGACATAAAAAGGTCAAACTAGATGATTACGATAAAGATTTGAAACACAAAAGGATTGACAAAGCAAATATGGAAGGTAAGGTTACGACAAATTTTGCGTAATTTCTTTTTAATTTTTTAACAACGAAATATACCCTGTAAATTGCTGGTTTATCATAATGTGTGAGATCGAAAATTTTTGCAGGTTCACATTACCGTAAGAGACCTTACGAAAATAATGTAGCTGTTAATCAACCGGATAGTGATTCCCCTGTAACAACGACGAACATGACATCGACTCCCAAATCTGGAACACCCAAACCAGCAGAACGTCACAAGTAAATAATCAAAATATATCACAAGTTTGTACAAATTTGTAATTGTTTCATTCATCTTTTACCGATATAAATCTGTTTTCAGTCCCGTAATTCCTTTAAACCACATCGCTTCCGGTGGTCACAACACCATCTCTAGATCACGCGAAGAAGCTTCGCAATCACTTAAACGTGACAATAATGGTGCTGGTAACAACGGTAGAAGCCGTGATGAAAGTATACCTTCACGACAACGTGACGATGTAATATCGTTAAAAAGGGCACGACAGGCGGCACCTTTGATTGCGCTTCTGCCAACACCACCAGCATCAAATACTGCTTCCGCAGTGAACACCAATTCCCAAAATTCAAAGTTCGTTTCCTTTCCTTTCTCTCTCTTTTTTCAATTGTACTACATTTTTAACCCCGAATTTAATGGAATTTCATTCAGAATTATATAGTTCAATCTCTGGCATCAAATTTGCTTTTTTTATGTAGGACAATGAAAATATATTTCTGAGAAATTTTTTAGATATAACTTATCGATAGTACAGCCAAATCGTTCAAATCATACTGATGAAACTGCACATAGAACTAACGCTACTGCAAATTGGTCAGCGACAAACGATTATTATTTGGGCTCATCTTCAAGTAATGCCTCACGTTTCTCACAGTCATCTGGATCATCTAATCATAGAGTGAGTTCCGTCTAATTTTATGCTTTCATATTTTGGTCATATATTGTTTTAGATGAAGATAAAAGGAATCTAATTCAATTCAGAATTCAAACTAATTGAAAATGAGAAAATGAAATATTGTAGCATTATTCATCATCAAATATTGGACGCACGAAATCACGTGAACCATTATTGAGTACGCCTGACACAGGAAATTCATATTATAAACGTTCCCGTCCGCGACAACCTTCACCTACTACATCAGTAACATCAAATACTCATCGGCAACCACAGCGTCAGCTGAGTCCCGGAAGTCGTGGGGGATCCGGTTATGCAAGTAATATTTTATAGTGCAAGAGAAAATCAGTTAGAAATATTTACACATGAGAAGCTATGCGTAAATATTTCTAAATGATTTTCTCTAAATTGGTAAGAAAGCTCAATATCATATGTGCAGCTGTTTGCTGCATGTTTATCACTTTATAAAATATATATGTTATTTGCATTAGATCTCTGCTGTCTTGGCACAATAAATTCCTGTTTAAATTTCAAGTTTGCTCTTAGTTTTTGAATTATCAATGCGCTTTCTAGGATAATTTTGCACATAAATTAAAAATTAAAATAATATATATATATATATATATATATATATAAAAGGGTATAGGAGATTATACTAAGTGACGCATATTATCTTCATTGTCATGTTTCGTTTTTTCACTAATGTGTGATTTATGCAGATAATCAAGGATATCTTAACACGAGATAGTTTGTTGGGTGTTGCCATGAGCTTTTTTTGGACGCACTATCGTGGTCGATTTGCAATATCAACATTATCAGAAAAGAATGAGCAAGAAGCACTGATGATTAATAAATATAGTTTAGTAGCATGCTTTTCCTGTTCGCATGTAAAATTTAGGTTTTACACGGCGTTATTATCGACGGTATACCCGTAAAGTAACGGCGCGTCATTTGTCATCAAAATATAAACGAAGAAAATGGAGGAGACGTTGTTCTTGGCCTTCACGCGTGCTTTATTCATCTTATGCCAACACAAGTTTAGCCAATGCTTCATCTGTTCTTTCTAGTTTTCTTGCTTCTAGTCTTTTGCTTCATCACTTGAATGATCTTTCATGACTATTTCATTTTATTAAATCAATTTGCACCTTGATTTTGTGCATGCCGTATGGGTTTTTTCCTCTAATATTTTTGCGGTTATAATCAAAATTTTTGCGATTTTTGCAATCTGTAAAGAAGCAAAAGTTATTGGTGCCTTCAGTTTTAATGCAAGATGAAGTAGAGCGCAGAAGGGATAGAATGAAGATTGAAGTAATGGGTATTGGGAAATGCTGAAATTGTTTAGCATTCTCGACTTCTTACCCTCATTTTTTATCTTTCCCAAGTTGTAGTTTTTTCTTTTTGTCTCTGTGTTTCAGGTAATTCAATATATATGCTTTCAGCTTTGCCACCGCCACCTTTGCCACCACCAAACGAAGAACTTGAAGATGGCGAAGTTTTATAACGGCATGTTTCTTTTTTTTTGTTGAGTTGATTAGAAATTCTGAATAAATGCAGTTTTTAACAAAGAATTTTTCTTTTCTTTCGTGGTTAAACGTTGCCAAATTTAGTTTAAATTTCGATGATATTCATATGTTTTCTGCGATAAGCTGTCCGTGTAATCAAAGATCTAATTTAAATTTAATTTACTCTTTTTAATAATGGACCGCTGGCATCATGTTGTGCATTACGTAGTTTTGTAAAATGTAGTTTTGTAGACTATTTTCAAATTTTATTTAGAAAAAAATCGTGGAAGAAGTGCAATGAAGTTTTACAAAGAAGATGGATGTAGATATATAAACAATGAAAACAAGGAATAATGCATTCTTGAAGAAAAATGCATCAAAAAATAGATCGATCTAAAAAGACAAAAATTTTTGCTCAATGTAAAGGAAATTCCGCCTTCTGTGTACGCGATTTTTAAATTTTATAGTTTCTTATCAATTGATCATGGACAAAAGCATAAAGACAGTTAGAGATTTAGTTTCCAAATTTCTATATTTAATATATCATAGAAGATGTGGTTTTTTAAAACGTTAAGATTAATTTTGAGAGAATTTTACACAATTTACAAAATCGAATTCAGCTGAAAGTATTAGCTGGGTTAATAGGATGAGGCTCGAGGAATGCAAAAAAATTGTTATAGCTGTAATCAGCAAATCTGCATGTCACTTACTACTGAGGACCTCAGAATCTTTCACAGTTTTTTAACAGTGGTATATATCGATCTTTTGCAGCTATTTAAGCTGACATTTTCTAAATATTGATAATTTGTACATTGGAATGTTGCTCGATCTCAAATAGAAAATATTTTTTGAAGGGAAGTAGTTGTCATTTTCCAAGTTGATTCTATTTTACTCATTGTTATGGATGTTTTTGAATTTGCTGTGTGTTTGTTTAAAAAAGGAAAAAAAGAACTTACCATTAGTTACTAACTTTGCCATTGTTCGGGTGTTTGCACTGGTTTTTCAATCTTTTTTTCGAATATGTATCGAATCCACATATAATATTTTTTCGCCTCATTTACTTTCATGCTTGTAACGTTGGCCATCTGCAGATCGTGTTAAATTTTATTGACCGATCAAGTTTTCTTTGATAAGTAAATCGTTTATAATTAGAGATATGAAGTTGACAGGACAGTTCTCGGTCTTTTGAAAATTTCACGATTCTAATGGTTTAAACACTGCTTCCACTGTTTACTGCTGTATGATCTATTTTTTCTCATAATAAAATATTTTTTTTTAGTAGACATACACATCGCTTTTTTTTTGTGAATTGGAACATTTGGAAAAAATGGAAAATTCCAGTAATGAAGTGAAATTTTGATCGTTGTTCTTAAGCCATATGATTTTTGAGTGACTATTGTTTTTCAATATGTTTTTTCTGTATTCGCAAGAAAACTGAAGAAAACAAAATAAGCCTCGGTACTTTTATTTTATAGTTTAATTTTTTTTTTTTACTTCGAGTGAAAGGATTCAAAAGGTTTCGAAAATCGAAATGCATATGGTAGAATGATTTGTTTGGGTGAGAAATCTATAGAATGAGGTTGAAAAAAAAGACACGAAAAAGTGCTCGAGAATTTCAAAAGAAGTGCGATTTAAACACGGAAGCTAAGCTATTATTAAGTGAGATTGTCATTATTAGATTCTTTATTCCGTGGATGAACTTTACGGTTCATGTTTTAGTAAAACTTAAATTCTTGAGTTTAAAACTATGTAATCTGTTAACTATGAAATTGGTATCTCGGTTTATTATAATCAGCTTGAAATTATCACTCTTATATTTATTTTGTTTTTCTAAACTTTAATTTAGATTCCTTCCCATTTACGATTCATGTCTATATTCACAACAATTATCAATAGACAGAAGGTAGCAACGATACTGATGAAACAATTTAACGATTCAGCATGATTATTGCCATATTTAAAAATTTTTAAATAATGATTGAAAAATTCTCCTTAATTTAAAATTTCTCCTTAATTGGAAAATTACCTAATTTAAATATTATTATACCTATTGCAATCACTGCGAACTTTTAAATCTCTTTAAATCGAATATTTATCAGTTCGACATTTCCTGAAGTATAATCCGCTTAAATTCTTGGAATATATCAGTTCGGCATATCTCTTATCAGTTTATTTTAATCAATTTAAATATATTAATTCAATTTCCCTGTCTCAGATGTATATATAGAAGTGGTTCGCTCTAAACGCTGATCAGTTTAATCGAAGAAAAGTAAAGAAGTGATAAAGATGGAATAGAAATGAATTACTCTTCATATCATCTTAAAGTCTAATAAGTTTCCTTCTTAGCTAGTAATTAGCTCTATCAATCACAGTAATTATTGATTTGCATGAAATTTAATTGATTAAAATAAACGATCGCATAGCAATTTCAATTTAAACTTTTATTATCGAGCAGAATAGAAGTTATTGGATGGAATGACCTATAGATGTGTTGTTTACTTTACGATACAATCACTCTGATCAATTGATAAGCACTTGCAAAAATAACTTTAAACTCGGCAAGTGCAAAAGCAAATGGAACAGAAATGCAAAAAGTTGTCGAATATTCGACACATTTGCAACTATCAGACTGTCTTCCAACACTATCGATACTGTATCGATAACTGTAAAAGTGATAACTGATAAAAGTGATAAAAATTCAATTTGTCAATTTTATGAGAAAGCTCTAAATCATACCAACAATCTCTCTTTTGTTGGAAATTCGAAGAAACTTTAAAATTATTCACATTGTCAAAGTATAATTGATCGATGCCTGTCGTGCTGGCAGAGATTGTTTATTTCAATCTTTAATCAATGTTCACCCAATTTATGTTTTGTTTACTGCTATGAGAATATTATGAATCGAAAGAGCAATTATAAACATGAGGTCACTGGACATAAATCAGTGACCTCACGTTTACAGTTACTTCATCTACTTTATGTCTTCACTAACTCTCACGAGAATTTCCATCGACAGTCAACTCTGAATTCAGAATAAAGAAAAACAACTATGTGATCGATTTAATTAAGTAAATTTTCTCTTATTCGCTTCATAAATGATAAAAGGAATCAAACCTTTCCGTTAAAAGAGTAAAGCCTTCGTTAAATTTTGACCATGCTAAAGCCAAAATTCTTTCAAAGGAAAAAACAACAATTTTTAATTTCAAGTGAAATTTTCCTTTTCCTTTTCTTTTTCCCCAAATGAATAAGATCGATGACATTGAACAAATAGCCAAAATCAAATATTAAAATTTCTCTCTCTCAATTCTTCAATGCATCTCGAAAGCAAACATCTCCTCAGAGTTCATTACTCTCTTTTCCATTACTCTCAGGTATGAAATGCATGAATTTATTCAATTTCATAACTTTTAGTCGAAAAGCACTGCTTCCAAGTTAAGAGGATTAATTCAAATTTCAAATTATTTTGCGAAATCAATTGATACTGTAGAGAGAGTTACAGCTTATTCAACTTGCCATTGTATTTAACAGAATTTTGCATTATGCGGCTGAAGATTATCTAAAAAGGTTAAAGTTGTGTGATTTTTAGTTCATACGGTTTGCCGGATTGCATAAAAACGACTCTTTCCGTCTGTGTGGAAGCTTACTATAACTTTGTTAGACAGTTCGTTGTCAGTCTGTTACTTTCCATTTATATATTTTAAAAGCATTCAATTTCAGATTCGAATAACTTTACTCGAGAATCGATATGCTTCCCTCATATTACTTTGCATTCACAGTGTTGCAACTATCCCTCGCACAAACAACGGTAAGTAAGTGGGAAATTAATTGCTATTTCTGTATTGTTTCACCTTTGTAGCGTTACTTTCCAAGTGTTGTCAATGCATTGCGATCACACTTATAGTAAAATCTGAAAGTTAAATTACTAAATATTTTATCAAATTATCCGAAAGTAAAGTAAGAGCAAATGACGACGTGGCGTCGCTATTCAAAAATTTCCAGCTGCTTTGAACTTTTTGTAAAAATGATTTCTAATTATAAACCAAATCATTTTGAGTTATTAAAGGTGTCAAATCAGAATGATCAATCATTACGAATTAGAATGATCGATCATTTGAGCGAGGGAATTCCCATTGCGCAAATAGCTGAGAATCAGAATCTCGCAATCATTCAGGAAAATACAAACAACGATGGAGCGAAGATTTCAGACGAAAAATTGAAAATAAAAGGAAAAGAGAAGCGGTTTATATGCGATAAATGCGGTAAAGGCTTCACCTGTCGAAGCAATCTGAGAAGACACGAAGACGTACACGTGAACGAACGTCGATTCAAGTGTAATGAATGCGGGAAAGGATTCAACGATCGCTGCAATTTGCAAAAACACAAATTGATACATGAGGACGACAAGCCGTATCAGTGTGACAAATGCGGCAAAGGATTCAAATTTCGCAACGATCTACGAAGACACGAAGACATGCATGCGAATGAACGAAAATTTAAATGTGATCATTGCGGCAAAAGATTCAATCGTCGCAGCAGTATGCTTAGACATAAATCTCTGCATGCAAAGAAATGGCAATTTCAATGTAATAAATGCGATAGAAGATTCAATCAATTAAACAGTCTAAGTAAACATGAAAAAATCCATGCGGAAGAACGAAAATTTAAATGTAATGAATGCGGAAAAAGATTCAAGTGTCGCAGTAATCTGCAAAGACACGTAGGTATACATGAGAACGAACGAAATTTTAAATGCGATAAATGCGGGTTAAATTTCAATGATCGCAGCAGTCTGAAGAGACATGAAAATAAACACCGGGAATTTGAATGCGATAAATGTGATGAGAAATTATTTCGAAATTATAAATTGCATGAACACATGAAAAAGCATCAAAGTTCAACTGAAAATCTGTCACCTACAATTAGCTCATCAGTCATGATAGCAGAAGAAGACGTTCCTGCCACGGAAATACTAATACAGGAAATAATTTCATTAATAGATTTATAAATTACTCTCTGTCCTGATGGCCAAAATTACCTTTGTAATGGTTTTTTTGCTACTTATGTTTTGTACATTTTTGAATAAACATGTCGATACAAAAAGAGCAAAGCTCTTGAACCTAACTTTCCTGCTGCACCTTAATCTGTCACCGATGAAGCTGTCATCAAGAATCATCGAGACAAAATTAGCAAAGTAATAGTTTGTTGTTGTGCCTTATAATTCATTGCTTCCTCTTCTTTTGACCCTTATCCTACTTGTCTTCTCCACCGCGAAGCCGAGTTTTGTAGTGAGAGAGCTTTGCATGCTTGATATAAGTATTCATAGTTACAGTTACTGCCATGTTCTCTTGTGGAATAAGATCTTGGCTTCAATGTCCGTATCTGATTCTTCCATTGAACTTCTGATAATTATCGGGAAAGGGAACCGGGGCTGATCAGACATCCATCAAGCAGTGAAGGAGCAGAATCTCGAAATCGATTTCACTAAGAATATGTTGAAGAAGCGACGGACAGTGTTCATCTCTTTGTTTGTTTACATCTATTTCATGTCTTTACTCATCATCAGTTTCTTTCTTGGACTAAATGACCTAATGACCTTTCATTATATCACTCAGAGAGAACTGATCGATCGAACAGAACGGTTAGTATAAATGAATGCAGTGCGTAAAACATCCCTTCGCGATAATTTCCATCGATAATGAACTCTGAACTCTGTGATTGATTTAATTGAGTACAGTTTCTGTTAATAGTATTATAATTAGTAAAAGTTATAAACCAATTTACCGTAATTTATAAAATACAAAACTCAAAATTATCATTACGATGTTTTTTCCGTTAAAAATTAATCTTCAAAAAGTTAAGGGAAGCAAATCGATGACAGGAAGATTATTGTCACAATGGATCAAAGCAACAAATGAAAACACAGTTGATTGGAAATTTGAAATTTCATCTGATAAGTATGTCCATGTGAACCAATGGATCATGAACAGCAACAGTAAATAACGCAACAAATACAACTTAGGCTACGATTATACAACAATTCATAAATGTGCGAATGAAATTATTTGCTTTATTAGCATTTCGGTGGCGGATACTTCTTCTGTCGTCGTCGCAATTAAGGAAGTCATCGCAGAATGCGACGTCTTGCCAGAATCCTTGTGCGTCTTCATATGCCTTTTCAGATCATAATTTCGGGAGAATTTCCAGTCACATTTATCGCATTGAAGTTTCCGTTTTTCCGTATGTATGCTTTTATGTTTGCGAAGATCGCCGCAATAACTGAACCTTTTGTCGCATCTATCACATTTAAACGGTTGTTCGCCTCTATGCACATGTTCATGCCTTTGCAGACTACTGCGATAATTGAATCTCTTGTCGCATTTATCGCACTTGAATGGCCGTTCCTCTTCGTGCGTAATTTTATGCTTTTCCATATCTCTGCGAATAATGAATCCTTTGTCGCATACATCGCATCTAAATGGTCGTTCGCCTCCGTGTACATATTGATGCCTTTTCAGATCGCAGCGATAATTGAATCTTTTGTCGCATTTATCGCATTTGAACGGTCGTTTGTCTTCGTGCACATTTATATGTTTTTTTAAATTGCTGCGATCTTTAAATCTTTTGCCGCATTTGTCGCATAAGAACGGCTTCTTTGTTCCCTCAACTTTCAATTTTTTACTTTCAATTTCTACTCTTTCGTTATTTCTCTTTTCTTCAACGGTTGAAGGCTTCTGCTTCTCAACTGCTTGCGTTTTGCGATTTTCCTCTTCCAAATATTCGGTCAATCTCATTTGTGTTGATTGGTCCTTCTGATTCGCCACCTGAAATAAATGAAAATTTATCTATAATTTAAACGATCATCATTCCGAAAATTCCAGCGGCGCAATTGTCACTGTGAAATTGAAAGATTTTTGAATAGCGATGCTATGTCAGGATTTGGTATTACTGAACCTCTGAGGAATTTGAAGAAATGTAATAATATTTGATTGCGACGAGGATATCACAAAATGATTTGTGAGTTTAATTGATTTTGATTTTGGCTTTTGTTACAGGATGTGATCGTAAAACTTGCAGTGATTTGAAAGTAATATGAAAAATTACAATCAATGAAAAAATGTTAATGCATGTTTCCTTCCCTTCACAAGAAGTCGCCTTGTTATTGACTTGAGGAAATTTATAAATAGTTATGTCCGTCGATGAACAATTTCTGATTTACTTACGGTTGTTTGTGCGAGAGATAATTGCGCCACTGTAAATGCAAAGTAATATAAAAAGAGCATAGTGATTTTCGAGTAATGTTAATCGGAATCTGAAATTGAATACTTTTTTCAAAAACTCTCTTTAAAATGTATAAATAAAAATAGAAGTTAATAAACAAACTGTATAACAAACTGATAACTTCTACAATGAAAGAATGATTTTACATTCCGGCAAACCAGAGCTTTAATCTTTTTAGAAAAAATTCAATCTAACAACCAAACATTTTGTTAGATACAATGGCAAGTTATAATTTCTTGCACAGACGACCAAAAATTACCGAATCAATTCATATCTGCAAAACGATTCAGTATTTCAGCTTCTTCACTAATCTTCTTAATTCAGAATGAATTAAATCATTGAGAGAATCGTCATACTGATTCAACAAGTTAATTCATCGTTGAAAAACGAAACTGATTTTTAATTCGAAATCATTAAATTTAATAGATTGTCATATTTCATTGTGTGAAAGTAATTCAAATGAGAGTGATGAACTGATGATATGTTTGCTTGTGAGGTTCAATTCAAGATTCAAAGCCTATTTGCTGCATGTTTCTTAGTTACTGATAGAGGTTAATAGGTAATAGATAATAGTCAACCAATTCAGCTAATATTTTATGATAATGTGAAATGATAATTTCTGACAATAATTTAAAGAATTAACTAATATAAAATAGAATTAAATTTCTCCTACGTATTGTGATTTTACTTCTCCAAAATCTTAAATGTATTACAACATAAAACGTTTTCTTGATTCATTACTCGCTTTTCCATTACTTTCAGGTGTGAAATACATGAATTTATTAAGTTTGTATAACTTTTAATCAAAAATCACTATTTCAAATCACATTTTTCAATGATAAATTTGTGTATTCAATCAGAATGACAGTTTTTGAATACTTTGATTCCATTCCAAGTTAAGAGGCTTAATTGATATTCTGAATTATTCTACGACTATGAATTTGCTGTATAGAGAGAGTTATAATTTTTGGTTGTCTATGCATAAAATTATAATTTGAAATTATACCTATCAAAATGTCTCGCAGTGGAATTCAAACTTGATAGAACGAATAAAGCTCATTAATCTTATTCCGTACAATTTGCCGAAAAAAGCATAAAAAGGAAATTTTCCGTTTGTGTACAAAGTATCACTTCGTTTGGCTGTTGGCTATCAGTTTGCTACTTCTCATTCATACTTCGTTTTAAAAAAGCATTTTTCAAAAATGCATTCAATTTCAGATTCCGGAAATCAATATGCTCTTCTCATACTATCTTGCAGTCATAATATTGCAGTTATTCGTCGCGCAAATAACGGTAAGTAAATTAGAAAACAAATATTCATAACTTTTTCCGCTGCTGGCAAAGCAGTTTCACGTGAAAATTCAACGTTGTCACTCTTACTTTTCGACATTTTACGATCACATTCTACAGCAAGAGCCAAAGTTAATACTTAAAGTTAACATATTGAATCTAAGTTATTTCGGTGATATCAGTTTGCTAATATTTTTATTGCCTTTACGTCAATGCTTTCCTTTGATTTCGGCTACTTTAAACTTTTTCGGAGAATGATCGCTTGAATTATAAAATAATCACTCTGAGCTATTAAGGTATCAAATCAGGATGATCAATCAATGCAAATGAGAATGACTGACCATTTGAGACAGGAAATTCCAGTCAGGCAAGCAGTTGAGAATCAGAATCCTGCAATCATTCAGGAAAAGACAGTGAAAATAGACGGAAAAGAAAAGCCGTTCATATGCGATAAATGCGGTAAAGGATTCTGGTATCGCAAAAGTCTTAATAGACACGAACAGATACACACAGACGGACGGAAATTGAAATGCGACGAATGCGGAAAAGCATTCAACGATCGCACTGCTCTGCGACAACATAAATTTACGCATGGAAACGATCGACCATTTAAGTGTGACAAATGCAGCAAAGAATTCAAGGATCGCAGCAACTTCCGAAGACATAAAAATACGCATGAAGACGGATGGAAATTTAAATGCGATATATGCGACAAAGAATTCAGTTATTGCAGTGGTTTGAAAAGACATAAATATATACATGCGGAAGAACGACCATTTAATTGCGATAAATGCGGCAAAGGATTCAATGTTCGTGACAATTTGCGAAAACATGAAAGTAGGCATGAAGACAGGTGGAAATATAAATGTAATAAATGCGACAAAGGATTCAATTATCGCAGCAGTTTACAGAGACATGAACATATACATGGAGGCGAACAAACATTTCAATGTGATATATGCGACGAAGGATTCAATTATCGCAGCGATCTGCAAAGGCATAGAATTGTACATGGAGCTGAACGACCATTTAGTTGCGAGCAATGTGGTAGGAAATTCGCTCGGAATGATCATTTGAGAAAACACGTGGAGAAGCATAAACGTCTCACGGAAAATCTATCTTCTACAATTAGCTCATCATCAGTTATGATAGCGGAAGGAGACGTTCCTGCCACGGAAATCCTAATACAGGAAATTATTTCATTGGTAGATTTATAAATTGCTCTGTATCATGATGGCTAAAGTTATATTTGTACAGGTTTTTTTTTTTTGCTTATGCTCTTTCTGTCATTTCCTGATTGAATATCAAAAATGATCAATCAAATGAAAATTCATAAATAATAATTCATACTACAATAATTGTTTTTTCATACGATACTCTGATTAACTAGGATTGTAATTGATCGATAATATATCCGTTATTATTAGCTTTTCGTGATAGAGATAATTTTTAATAGTTTCCAAATTCGGAACAGTAATATATTTTGCTGAAATATAAAAGAGAGATGTCATTTAATCAAAAAATTTAGTATAAACCTAAGAAATTGCCGTAGTGAATTTTTGAGTCTAACTGATTCCGTCGATTTTAGCGAAGGTCGATTTTGGTGGAGAAGATTTTCTTGTGAAATCGTTAAACGATTCTCTCGATCTTGTTTGTGGTAGGATTGTAGTAGTACAAGAAGAATGTAATAACAGTTCCATATCTGAAAAACAGTAACAAGCTAATAGAAGACAGTTCTCTGATTGTAAACGTCACTGTAAAGTTGGGAATCTGTAGAACTGATCTTCACGCACTAATGTAACGTAGAATTTTTGTAAAGATGCAGGAAAATCATACTGTGAGTATAAATGTAGGAAAATCATACTGTAAGTATAAATGTAGGAAAATCATACTGTAAGTATAAATGTAGGAAAATCATACTGTAAGTATAAGTGTAGGAAAATCATACTGTAAGTATAAATGTAGGAAAATCATACTGTGAGTATAAATGTAGGAAAATCATACTGTAAGTATAAATGTAGGAAAATTACACTGTAAAGAACGTAATTGAATTGGAGAGATGAAGATTGCTATTAGAGGGAATTGGTTTCATGCATAATCGGCAATCCTCCATGATCATGACAAGTTTCAAGCATTTCTCTTGTATTTACGCGTAATCAAACTGCTGGATTCCTGTATCAGACAGATATCATAACCGTTACTCTTGGGTACTAGATAATTCAGCTTAGATAATTGAACTTGTATTACGACAGATTTGATAACGTATAATAGTACAACAGTTACAATATTAAGGAAAATTTTAATAACAATATTAGATATCACATTTTCAAGATGATATTAATAAGCCAAGGGAAAAGCTGAGCTCAGTTTTAGTTGGCCCATCGCTTCTGTAGCCTAGAATTTTCTTTATTTCGATGGAAGGAAAGTCATGTACAGTTAACTTATTACAGCTTTGATCTGCATAGGCATAGAACTCTTTTTTTACAGCTTACAGACAAAGAGTGTATCATTTCCAAGATGCTAAATCAGGCCAAAGGAATTTATTACTTCAGCGATAGAGCTTGTAAACAAGGAGCATACAATTTTAGCTTACAATGTTAAGTGCAGATTTCATGATTCTTCGGTTTTCCGCGCTATTTCATGGAAGATTAATCATTTGATAGAATGATTAAATTAATTTATTTAGGTGGAAACAGGAAATGTCTCGATAAACATCTAGACATAAGATAGTTGTTACAGGTGTGCTAATAAGCATGAAAGCTTCAAGCTAGAAGAATTTACATGCGAACTGAACATGGATAAATGGTGAAATAGAAGAAATTCCATGAAGAGCATTTGTAATAACAATATGCTAACTACAGACAATATTAAGCCTTCTTGTATTTATAATAAACGATGAATCATTGAAAAAAGTTTCTATGAAAGAATTTTTTTAGTTTCCTCAACTTTTTTTTTCTTTCATTTATCATATTCAAAATCAAATGTATCACCGACATGCTTGCAGTGATTCAGAACCATTCGAAATTACGCTTCGTTAATTACGCTTGATTCACTGAGCATCTTGTTAGCTTCTGTTTCCTCAAGGAATATTTGTGCATGATATCATTTAATAATTTATAGAGATTTTAAATTTCGAGAAATAGTCCATAAAGAAAAGGAAATTTAGCGTATCAAAAACTTACAT
>JABVXU010000666.1:0-27094 GCA_013365365.1 Cruorifilaria tuberocauda
GATAATAGAATTTGATAATAAAGCTTAATCTGATCATAGAATTTGATAATATAGCTCAATCTGATAATAGAATTTGATAATAAAGCTTAATCTGACAATATAATTTGAAACTTGATAATATAGCTCAATCTGATAACATAATTTGATAATATAACAATCTGATAATTTGATAATGTAGTCTGATCTGATAATATAATTTGATAATATAGCTTAATTAGAAATCTTGATACTATACAAAATAGTATTGTCTTCCTCTAATTTAATGATTTTAAGGTGATATTCAATTTTAAAAATTAAAAATGCAATGATCTTTGAATTAAAATTCTATTATCATCAGTATCCAAATTAATTTGAATATTTCTTATTTCCCAAGCATAAAAGAAGATAGATATATTTTTGTTATTGATCAATCGATAACATGAGTTGAAATTGATCAATCAATAATAATTTCCTAGAAAAAAAAACATATTTTCGCTATCGATTAAATAATAACATGAATTGAAATCAATAATATTGATCAATCAATAATGATTTTTTTTTAATTAATAGCAAATAATTTAGCATCAGTTTAATTTACTTCACTCTTTTCATGCACTTTTTAAAATTCGTAAGTTTAATTTTAATTTTAGGGAGTGGTATATTCATCATTGCATGCATTGTTAGCTCGTTGGGCACCACCATGAGAATCAAGTATTATATGTAAGCATAGCATATTCCGGCAAGTATTATACTTTTATCGTTTTAGATAATATCTCATTCAGGAAAATGGTAATTATGATTGTTAGCAAAGGATTTAATTTCAAAATCACTTTGAAAATAGCCGGCAGCAAGATATTCAATGGATATATAGCTATATCTACTAGCTATTAGAATTTTATTTCATGGATATGAAGATTATATTGTAGATGCTCATATCCGGTATTTTCGTTGCAGCATAACCGGAAGGCATTTTATGCAATAATAATGATACTTTAAAATTAATGATAATTACCAATACATATGAAACAGTAATTTATAATATGTAAATGATTACAAAATATGAAATTCTTTCAATTCCATTACTGTATTCTTAATTTAATGTACTGTATCCTTAATTTACCATATACTTAATTACTACATATTTAATTTGCTATATTATTTATTTACTACATCCTTAATTTACTGTATATTCATTTACTGTATACTTAATTTACTATGTATTTAATTTACTATATACTTAATTTACTATATACTGAATTTGTTATATCATTAATTTACTATATCCTTAATTTACTATATTCATTTACTATATACTTAATTACTACATATTTAATTTACTATATACTCAATTTACTACATACTTCATTTACTGTATACTTAATTTACTAAATACTTAATTTACTATATTATTTATTTACTAAATACTTAATTTACTATATTATCTATTTACTATATACTTAATTACTACATATTTAATTTACTATATACTTAATTTACTACATACTTCACTTACTATACTTTACAATTTAAATTTTACAATTAATTTACAATTTAATATACTTGGTGTACTTTTTTATTTTAAACTAAATGAATTTACTCAGTATTGAAAATACTTGTTATTACTTTATTCTCCAAATTTTTAAAACTGAGTAGTATTTTTGGTAATCAAATAGGTAATGCATTGGTTATATTTGTATCTGCTATATTATGCAAATATAGTTTTGCCGGAGAATGACCATCATTGTACTATGTAGTTGGTGAATGAATTTTATTTTCCTTTTTCTCATTAATTGTTATAATTAATTAAAAATTAATGACATCATTAATTAATGAATTAACGTCAAGTTAGATTTTCTAGTTTGTTATGCAAATTTTATCACTATAAATTCTTATCATTCGATTCAATTCTCTAAAATTAATGAACTAGTAAAACTAACGTTCTCATTATGTACCTATTCTAATCAATAATGATAATATTATATTAATTAAAATGATAAATGATAGTGTTAATTAATATGGATAAAGAAAAAGATCCGTTTTTCTGAATTTTCGGATCTATTACGGAAGTTTATATATTTATGTCGTATATCGATATATGACTTGCAAATCTTCATTTTTTATATTAAGAAAATCAAGCAAAATCTTTGCATATTTTGTATATTATGATACTGTATTATATACTGTATTCTGTGTCATACTGTATCCAGCTCATTTCTCGTCATGCATGCTGAAAAACTATTAATGCACGGTAATACCGTATTCCGGTATAATAAACAAATTGCTATATATATAATATATAGATAATACATAATATAATTTACATTTTAACATAACATATTGCTAACTTTAATTTATTATAATTAAAATATACAGAAATAAATGTAATCGTAAACATGAAATCATTTAATCACACGTAATCAAGTAATATTCTTTTTTAATTCAATTTCAAATTGATAGAAATAAAGTATTTTTTTTACTTTTTCAATTTTATTATAACTTAAATTATTTTACTATAACTATAACTATTTCATTGTAACTATTTTATTATCACTTTTTTATTATAACCAATTTATTATAACTATTTTTCATAACTTCTTAAATTATTTAAATGAATTGAGAGAATTTCGATATAAATATCTAAATGAATTATTGATTAAGGATTTGCTGCATTATTATGGCCAATAATATGATTTTGGTATGTTGCAAATATGCCAAGTGAATCTAAACATATAACCGATTTCGAATGTAAATATATCATCAATTCCCTCAAACACTTGGCCGTCAATAAGCTAAATAAGGAATGGTTATTGCTAATGCTAATAATTATCTCGTGGGAAGGAATAGAATTTCCCGAGAGATTTTACAAAATAATACAAAATATCAAAAAATTTCATACTATTTAATATGCGATTGAATTTCTTAAATATTTTTTAGTTTTATTTTGAAATGATCAAACTATCTTTTTTTTCTTGATATGCAAATTAATAATTTTTTTTATAATCTAAACTATCATTTGATGATTTTTCTTGATTAATTAATTTATCAATTAACTTAGTGTAGATATAATTATTATCTAAAAAACTCTTTCCGGAATCTTGATTCGGTTAGAAATCATGCAGAAAATAAGACTGAGCAATTTTACAGTGAAAAGGATAAACATCAATATTTACTTTAAACTATCATTTAATGATTTTTCTTGATCAATCAATTTATCAATCAACTATTATATCAACTTAACATAAATATAATATTACCTCTTAATTCGGTTAGAAATTAAAAGAAAAACAGAAGTGAAAGTAATTTTACGAGAGAATTTACGATTTTACGAGTTAAAAATAATATTTTACTTATATTTCAAGTGATATCAGTATCATTTATCACTAAACCTCGGTAATATCAGTTAAAGAAAAAATAATTTCTGGAAATAAAGTATTACTTAAAACATGAAAAGAAAGTATTAATTAAAATATAGAAATAAAACATCAGTTCAAATATTATATATTTATATTTCAGATAGTACCATGGCGTCAAATACTTACCTCTGCACCAGTTTGGGCTAATTTTGCGACTCACTGGGCTCATGATTTTGATGGATACATGTTGATGACATGTTTGTCGACATTTCTAAATAATGTACGCGGGATGCAAATCACATCTGTATATTAATTAATTAATTAATTAATTACCTAATTTACTTCTACTTCACATTTGTCATTAATTTCAAGAAGATAACTAATATTATTGATAACATACATATAACTGATATTATTGATTATTGATATAACTAATATTCTTGATAATGAAAAATGAGCATTAAGTTGTATTATTTCTGATTAATTGATACAAAAAAAGGATAATTGTATTTTTAATTAAATTATGTAAAATTTTTATTCCCTAAAAAAAGCACTATAAAGTAATGATTAAACTGATAAAGTTACTGATAAGTTACTGATATGTTACTGATAAAGTTAATTGGTAATAATAATAATCTTTATAGTGCTAATAATAATAATAACTTTATAATGCTGCTAGAGTAAGAGAAAAATTTCTACATCAACTACAAGTTATTATTTATGAAAAAGATTTTCAAGTTTATAATGATGCTTATCAGTAAAATCAATGTTGTGATATGATAATAGGTTACAATAAGATTATATTATCAGTTATCATAATTATTTGCTTTGATGTCAGTGTTTTTCAATGAGGCCTATAAATTTGGTCCATTAAGCTGCACCTCTTAATTAATATATTAATTAGATATTGACTCATGACATTTGACGACTAACATATATCATCCGGTGAAAAAATGACCCACTGACTTATTGACAAGCATAATCCATTTACCGGAATCAATTTTTTTTTCATATTACTGTTTCTCTAATACGAATACAGTAATATTGATCATTGATAATACAATGTAATTGATAATTTTGTTGTCAAATTTATGCTAAATTAAACAAAAGATTAAAGCAATTCGTGAAAAAAATCAAATTTTTGAATGAAAAAAAACAAAAATTATGTTAAAATTAATTTAAATAATCTTTTAGATGGGTGCGGTAGCTGCCTTACCGTATCTGTCATACTGTATTTGTATTATTGCAACTGGTATTGTAACTGATAAAATACGTAATGCTAATTGGTTATCAACAATTAATACTCGACGAATAGCAATAATTATTGGTAAATGAAAATTTTTAAAATAATTTGTCTATTATAATTCATCTTTTTCTGTGACCAATTGTTTCATATTTTCTTTCCTTTTAATTAATTAGCGTACAATACAGTATGATTACCGTATTTATCATTGATTAAAAAAAAATTAAACAAAAATTTATTGATTAAATGAATATTTCTATTAATAATTAAATTTTAAGGAATAAAAATTTTTATATTTATATTATATTATTTTATATATTTTTTATACTTAATAGTACTGATAATACTGATATTATCAATGATATAGCATGTTTTTTAGTCAACATAAAATATTCTTAGAAATTACTTCTCTCTCTCTCTCTCTCTCTCTCTTTTACTATTTGTTAATTTCCAGTCAAAGTATTTTCCTGATAGCAACGAGCTATTTAACTTGTAATGATGTCATACTGTTATATTTCTTACATTGGGTATTGGCTTATCCGGTACAGCATATGCTGGCCATACGGTTAATTACCTGGATCTTGCACCAACATTTGCCGGACAGCCATACGGTATTGGAAATTCCCTATCATGTATTGCTGGTATTTTAGCACCATTAATTGTTGGATTAATTACCTCAAAGGTTAAATTTTGTATAGCAAAATTTTGAAAATATTAAATTATGAAAAAAAAATATTTAAATTGAATGGATAATATTTAGGTTTAAAAATGGATTATTTAACAATACTCATAATTTGTTAATCAATTAAAAGGGAAAAATTCGATTAAAACTTATTTAAAAGTTTTAAAAATTATCAGTATGTTTATTTGCAATAGTAATTTATTAAGTAAAATTTATTGATTCAAATTCATTTTAATGAATTGATAATTTAATAAATTTTATTATATAAGAAATAATTCTTTTGAATGTAAAAGTTAAAATCTAAAAACCAAAGTTCGTTGTTCACGTTTATTGTAAAACGAGCAGCAGAGTTTTTTTTATTAAATAAATGAACGATTAGATAAATAAATAAATAAATAAAATAAATAAAATACTGATTGTATCTATTATTAAATATTTGATAGATATGCACTTAATGAGTAATTAATTATCACTAGAAGAATGAATCAATGAATGGTATTATTTAAATGGTTTATTCGCGTTATTGTGATATGTGATAAGATGGATGATGATATGTGATAAGAATAGAATGATAAAACTCTTTCTTCCCGAGAATAAAATAATAGAAAAAGTAAAAGAAAGAAAAAAGAATTGTTCCCTTTCTTCCATCCATCCTTCTTTACTTCATATTTTTAATCATTTAGCATCGATACGTTACAGTATCATATTTCGTTTCCCTTTCCGTTTTAGCTGAAATGGTAAATGAGAAACGGTAGGTGCTAATGACATAGCAAACAATATTGATAATTGTGGAATGTACGTATGTATACGTCAGTTTCTGTACGTTTACATATATCTATTTGATTATCATTTTTTTTTTAAATAAGTTATTTACGTATGTATACGTCTGTGTCTGTACGTTTGTATATATCTGTTTGCTCATTATTTTTTTTAAACAAATTACTTACGTATGTATACACGTCAATGTTTGTGTCTGTGTCTGACGTTTGTATATATCTGTTTGCTCATTTTTTTAAACAAATTACTTACGTGTGTATTACACGTCAATGTTTGTGTCTGCGTATGACGTTTGTATATATCTGTTTGCTCATTATTTTTTTTTAAACAAATTACCTACGTATGTATACGTCTGTGTCTGTACGTTTGTATATATCTATTTGATTATCATTCTTTTTTAAACAAATTACTTACGTATGTATACGTCTGTGTGTGTGTGTGTCAGTGTCTGTACGTCTGTATATATCTGTTTACTTATCACTTTTTTTTTGTATTTCTATATTTTTCTTCCGGAAGAATTTGAGTAAATTTTCGACAGCAAATAGAGTTGCTATTATCAATCCTCCGTCCTACCGTTTTTTTTCTTTATTAGCAAAAACAGAATTGCTATCATCACCTCCATCTTTCTCTTTCCTGTCCTCCGGTTTTTTTTTTCATCTAATCCATTTCATCTATCCGTATTTTTATTTCGATAAGTACATTATTCCGTATTCTATTGATATTACACTGTTCATTTGTCATTTCCGTTTTTTTGTTTTTTTTTTATCTTTTCGAAAATCGTTTTTCTTTTCCAATATCGACATATCAGAATTTTTTCAGTCCAATCATTTCCGGTTTTCTTTTTACCCTCTCAACTCAGAGAGATAAAAAGAGAGAAAGCGAGAGAAGAGGAAGAGTTTCAGATTTAAAATTTTATCTCAATTATTATCAATCCACTCTTGATATATCTCATTGTCTATCATAGAGATTGTTGGTTGATAAGCGGAAATTTGGGTGGCAATACGAATTGATGTGTATTTCAAATAATGATAAACTGAGTAAGTTATAATTATAAGAGGTTAAACAACTGATTAGTGATAGCAATTATTAGAATAATATCATTTGTTATCACTAATTTGGATCATTTAATCTATAATAATTATCCTATTTAAATCACTTATTTGCAGTATTGCTAGTAACAATAATTGCTATATCTCTATATATGTAGGTATATTTTTATCAGTAAGACAAAAAAAAGAGAAATCAACAGGAAGAAGAAATAATCCGTAGACATACGTGTGTTTACGTGAGAAGAAATGTACGTATATTTTACGTAAGCATAATTTATTTTGAAATAATTTAATAAAGAATTAATATTTAATAAAAATGTTGAAATGAATATATAAATATTTAAGTGATTTCTTTAGAGTACTTTGGTCTTTGTTAGTTGATATTCTTGAAATTAAATGCTAAAATCAATGGAATTCTCATTTTCATTTTTTTTTTGAAAGAATCAAAGATAAAAAGCTAAATGATCTTTGTACCACTATGGAAATAATTTTTGACTTGAAATTTGCAATCTAAGATATTGAAATGGATGGTTATCTTTTATCTTTGATAATTATAATGATTTAATTTCTTGCTCTTTCCAGCAAAAACTCAAAAAGTTAAAATCGAGCTAATAATCTAGCATTTCTATTGATTATATGAAATTAAATAATTAATTTCAATTAAAATACATTTCAATTAATTAACATTGCAGTGAGCATTGTTTTCTTTTTTTTAAATCGGTAGTAGCAATTTTTTCAGTTTTATTATTGTAGGAAAAATCATTTGAGAAAACGAAGAGTACTGAATGATAAGTGATAATGATATGATAAGATATGATATGATATGATTTGAAGTGATGAGATGCTTATATCGAAGGAACATTCTTTTTTCGAAATAAGCATTACAAATAATATCGTTTGCAATTGATAATTATTGAACTGTCATTAATTTGTCGTCCTTGGCCTACATTCCAACATTGAATAAGGTTCGCGATAAATAAAGAATTAAATTCTTTTAATTAATTTCTTATATCTTCGAATTTACCTCATATTCATGTTACAATAATCATTGAGTATTTAATAGTAATTTATACGGTAATATATACGGTAAAATATAGTAATGTATACGGTAATAGCGAAATACGGTTGATATTACCGTAAGAACACTACTACTATTACTGTGTCTTTTTTGGTAAATTAGTAGCTAATTTATTATTGCTATAATTTAAGAAATGAAAAGAGAATTTTAATAAAATAAAAGTTTCAATAATAATAAAATTTCTATCAAACGAATAAATGTGATAATCTAATTTTGTCGCTTCTTTTTTTAATCAGTAATAAATAATATATTGAAATAGTTGAATAAAGTAAAAGTAGGGTAAAATGATTCAAAGAAAATAATAATCATAATAAAATATAATCAAAAATAAAAATGAGTAAAAAAGAAAATTAATTAAATTATCAGTAAAAGATGGCGACAAATGATAAAGTGATATTTATTTAATGATTATTGATAGTTGATTATTTTAAATGAAATTTTGTATTATAGAATTATAGGCTGATGGCACTATTACAGCAATCTTCTGTTTAATTTCCTTGTTCGATCGCTTTCTTTCTTTTTTTTTTTTTGTCTGCTAACTTTAACTTTACATTCTGTTTAAACCTCTTAATACATTTTATCATTTTTAGCAATCAGTACCAGACATATGCTTTTAACATTAATGCTTGCTAACACTAATGCTCTATTCACCATCATCAGTATTATCAACGATCATTTTAATGTATCTATCATTTATGAAATTGGGAAAAATCGGAGAGAATACGAAAAAGTTTGTTTAGAAATGTAAAAATGATAATGCTTTTTGGTCGAAAATTTTCTCTATCACCTACCATCAATCATCGTTAATTCGTTCTTTTTAAAGTATATTTAAAAATTTTTATTCATTTTTTGCTGAAATTGAATAGAATGGAAGGGTTTTAGTTTTTCTTTTTTTTAATTTGGAAATAGTTAAATTAATTCGATTAATTAACACAACTTCTCAATTCTTCACTTTAATTTTACACTCAAACATTCGTTATTGCCATTTTCTTTTTATTCATTTAACATTTATAATTTATATTTTATAGCAATTTGGATGACTAAAATTTAAATCCAATGTTTTCAGGTTTTTTTCTTCTGAATAATAGTAATTACTTAAATTAGAGTAATTAAAGTAATTACAAAAAGATGTGTGTGTGTGTGTGTGATTAGTTAGTCTTTTTATGGCATATTTTTCTAAAATTTTTAACTGTAAAATTAAGTAATTATATAATGTAGAATGAAGATTCTTTTTTATTTCATTATCTTAGTTGATAATAGTAATTACTTTAGTTAGAGTAATTAAAGTAACTACGAAAGATTGTATTTACAAAAGGTATGATATATTTTTGTGAATTTTTAACTGTAAAATTGATTAAGTAATTATATAATATAGAATAGAATATTTTAGAATATAGAATAGTATGGAAATTATTTTTCATTTAATTATCTTGACTGATAACGGGATTACTCTTTAAAAAAGATTTTATTTATTGATTTGAACAAGTTAATTTAAAAATGCTTCATTGCTGATATGCAACTATCTATTCCAGTAATTAAGCAAAAGTGCAGAAGTGATAAGGATACAAATGATAAATTATCATCTATCATTTTAAATTATCTATCATTTCTACCAACATTATCAGCATTTACAATGTTGTGATAAAATATCGACTGGTTATTATCATTTTATAGACTTTCATTTCTTTTCTCTTCTCTCCCTCTTTCTCTCTCTCTCCCTCTCTCTCTACCGTTATCACTATTGCTGCTATTATATTATCACTTCGTCTTTAAACTATAAAAAGTAGATTAGCTCAAGATTTTATTATTTCTTTTCAGATATTCCGTTTTAATAGGGTTTCAATTTACGACGAATTTATTACCTAGAATAATGTATAAGTACTATTTCTTCGTTTTTCTTTTTTCATATGATTTCATAATTTTCGATGACCTTTGAACTCTTGAACTCATCTATAATAATAATAATAATAATAATAATAATAATAATATCGATAAGAAAATATCCAAATTAAATTTCTTCGAATTTTTGTTTTTAAATGATATACGAAATAGAATTAGCAATGATTAAATTCATTGAATTAAAATATATTAAATTAATTTTGCATTATAAAATTTCGAAGAAATCCTGCATAAAATAGAATTGAAATTGAAATTATTTTAGAAATAAAGTCGACAGAATGTTTCATTTTCATTAATTACATTAATTAAGCTTATATTAATTAGTCTTAATTATGCTTATAATATAGGAAATTTTCTTTCTCCTCTTCCTCCTTCTCATCGTTATCATCATCATCAACATTGATATCGTTATCATCCTCTGATAACATCCAAGAGCTCTAGATTATTAAAAATTTCATCAATAGTGGCACAGTTCATTCGAATTAATTCGGACATTGCTCTTCTCACTTCACTTCACCGCAATAAATTAATTCCCGATTATGGAAACAATAATAAATATTATAACAACAAACATTTCATTTCATGAGAAATAGTTATCATAATTTATAGTAAGGAAAAATTTACTCTAATGATAAATAGTTATCATAATATTTCATAATATCATAACTTATCATGATTTCACGATAAAAACAATAATTGTAATTTTTCAATTTCAAACTTCATTAACAAATACAAGCATTTCCTTTCATGAGAAATAGTTATCATAATTTATAGTAAGGAAAAATTTACTCTAATGATAAATAGTTATCATAATATTTCATAACTTATCATGATTTCATGATAAAAACAATAATTGTAATCTTTCAATTTCAAACTTCATTAACAAATACTATAGCAAACAAGCATTTCCTTTCACGATAAATAGTTATCACAATTTATAGTTATCATAATTTCATGATAAACAATAATCATAATCTTTCAATTTCAAACTTCATTTATATATGGAAAACTTCATCCCTCGTTTATATTTCGTTCATTCCATTATAATTCTCATTTTAGATTTCTTTTTTTTTCTCTCACCATTTCGTTTTTTCTCTTTTAATGATTTCTTTTATTGCTTATTTACTACTTTTTTTCCATCCTTTTATCTTATTCAACTGTTCATTATTGAATTTCTTTTTTCAATTCAATTTCAATTTAATTCAATTTCTCAATTTCTTATTTAATTTCTTCCTGTTATCTTTTTATGCTTTCTTCCTATTCACTAAGTAAGGGAATATTGTTATTTCATTAAAGATTTAAAAGAAAAGAAAAAAAGGCCTATATATGTATTCAATTAAATGAGGCCAATAAGCCAATAATAGGACTGGGTAAAAAAAAAAAGTAAATGATAAAAAAATATGGATTACATAAAGTAACCAAAACAATAAAAGCCTTATCACATGCTCAATGATCAAAGCAGTCATTAAGTAGGAATATTCTTGAACTGAACAAAATCGTTTAACCGGATATCGTTCGGTTCAACCGGAAATCGTTATCAGGACGATAGCTAAATGTATAGATATCAGTAAATTCATGATAAATTAATGAATTAATGATAATCTTAGTAGTAGTGGGAGAATTTTCCGGTATCCGTTATGATTCATCACTGCTAATGCCATTCCTTCTCATTTTGTATGAGTTACGTGTGTGTATGTGTGTGTGTGTGTGTGTGTATGTGTGTGTGTGTATGTGTGTGTGTGTGTGTGTGTGTGTGTGTGTGTATGTGACGTGCGTGTCTGTCTGTCTGTGTGTATGTGTCTTTTTATTGCATTTTATTTCATTTCATTTGCAGCATTGGAACGGAGATGTGCAAAATTCTATCCTTCCAAAGTCTTTTTTTTCTGATTCTTTCTAAAATTCATTTTATTCATCTAATTGCCTATGTGTGGTTACAGTGCATCACTGCTGCTATGCTGCTAAATATATTGCAGCAAAAGCTTGACATATATATGTGGTTACAGTGTATCACTGCTGCTATGCTGCTAAATATATTGCAGCAAAAGCTTGACATATATATGTGGTTACAGTGTATCACTGTCGCTATGCTGCTAAATATATTGCAGCAAAAGCTTGACATATATATGTGGTTACAGTGCATCACTGCTGCTATGCTGCTAAATATATTGCAGCAAAAGCTTGACATACATGTGTGGTTACAGTGTATCACTGTCGCTATGCTGCTAAATGTATTGCAGCAAAAGCTTCATATACATGTGTAGTTGTGTAGTTGTGGTTCATACATCATTTGATTAGAACTGAAATGACTGATAAGAAATGTATGATAATGATAGATGGAGAAATATTTTAAGGAGTTCATTCTTATCTATAGCACTAAATATTCCTCAAGAAATAAATTTTAATTAAAAATGACATTGAAATGTAAATTTTTATACAGTAAGTTTTTATACAGTAATTTTAGAATAAATCATTACAGTAACAATTTATTATAAAATAGATATAGAAATTATTAGAATTTTCTATCAGTTATTTTGCAATTGTTATCATCAATAGGAAAAAAAAAATGATCGGATTAAATTTTGCTTCAACCCTGTCATCGATTCCATATCTCTTTCTCTCTCTCTCTCTCTCTCTCTCTCTCTCTTCAATAATTTTGTTAATAGACTAGACAAAAAAAAGCATTTGAGATGAACAAGTCATTTTTTTTCATTCTTCCCTACAATCCTTTCAACACTTCTCCTCAAATCACGACCAACACGCATCATATATTTCATTTTTTTTTTCTAACTTATTGATATCCTTTCATTCCTGAAAAGAAAAAAAAAACACAATTACAACAATTGCGCCATTTCGTGACAATTGCGCCACTTTGTTGCAACAGTTGCGCTATTTTTTATCATTTTATTACACTGCAGAAATGTTTTGCGAAGATTTCTTTTGCTAAAAATATTTCATTCCGTTAAAATATTTGACATTTAAAATATTTTTGTTTATTGTTAAGGAAAAATTGCGAGGAGAATTTAAGCACATTGAAATTACTGTATTTAAAAGAAATGAGAAAATAATGATTCCATGTACAATAGAATTTTATAAATATTTCATTCCACAAAATATTTTACATTTAAGATATTTTCGTTTGTTGTTATTGTTTAACGAAAAATTGCCGGGAGAATTAATACAAAATTAATTGAAATTATTGTTTCATAAAAAAAAGAATATTGAAATTATTGTTTCATAAAGAAAAGAATATTGAAATTATTGTTTCATAAAAAAAGAATATTGAAATTATTGTAATTTATTTAAAAAAAATAGCAATAATACTTCCAATAGAATTTTATAAATACAATAATTTCATAATAGGATTTTATAAATACAATAATGTATAATAGAATTTTATAAATGCAATAATTCATTCTACAAAATATTTGACATTTAAGATATCTTTTTTCTTGCTAGAGAAAAATATTATATATTTGTAGTTATTTCATTTTAGGAAGAATTGCTAGTTTTTTTCTTTTTTTAATTTTCAAATTGTTTTCTTTCTGGAATAAATTGATGTTTTTTTTTCTTTCATTTTTAGGTTATATTTTATGATTTATTTTTATTTCACCTAAAATTCATGTCTTTTCTTTGTATTGTATTTTTTTTTTTAGTAAATTTATGTACCATTTTAAAAATTATTACTTTATTAGGTATTTTATTATTGTAATTTTATTATTGTATGTCTGCACGTATACTTTACTTATTTATTGTGGAAAAAAAGATACAAGTTCACTTAAAATATATTTAATTATTTTAGTACTTTTGTAGGGATGCTTTTTTTCAGGCTTCTTGATTGATGCAAAGGAAGATGTGAGTTCTTTCCTCGACTACCTGAACTAATTAATCTCGTAAGCACACACTTAATAAAATTACATACCTGAGGTCGCTTGATTTCGTTCGTTGTACTGTTGTATTGAGACCGTTAGGATTGTCGTGATTGTTGCTATCCAAAGAATTCGTTCTTCTGCTAAATTCTTGTCACCTGTCGTTTCTGGATGAATTCACCTGGATGAATTCGTGTGCTCGAATCTATCTTGAGTTGTTATCCTTGAATCCACTATCCTTCACATGTCCTGGTGCTCAAATTCACCTTTAATGAGTGCTTATCGTCGAATCCTGCTATCCTTGGTGCGTCCTGGTGCTCGAATGATCATGAATTCCATGGGGAAATCTGATCCTATGTGAAATTTTCTCTCTCGTTTCCACCTGATCTTGATTCCTTGGTACCTTTTTTCTTCTCTTCTCCCGCCTTCCTAAGCCTTTATGCTCTACATGGCTTTATCTGTTATATGATAGATAACAACAATAATTATTATAAACATAATTCATACGGTCTCCTGCATATATAATTACTCTTTACAATAAAGAGAATTACGTTACGTTGGTTTTTCACGTATCGTAACGTATGACTCATTCTTCTCTCGTAATTCTTAACGTTCATCACATTTTCTTTTTTGTACGCATTGAATTATTGATTAACTTAGAAGTAATAAAGTGCAGTAAATTGATTGATTTGATTTGAATTTAATATTCCAATACTTTTTAAAGGTTATCCCAATAATATCCATCAATTTCATAAAATAGTAACTCTTTAAAAGATATCGCATATTTGTTAGTTTCTTTTATCTCTTCAACTGACTATTATTTTTTTAATATTGGAATATTTTAGTGAATTATTAGATTAAAATTAAATTAATCAGGTTACCTTAATAGTTGTAATCGTTAACCATCCTGAATTGGAAGAAAAATTCATTATCCATCCTGAATTGGAACAAAAAAAAGTTTACTTTCAATTATAAAAAGAGGAATTAGTAATTTTCTGCAAAGATGAAAAGAAAAGATAAAAAAAGCTAATTAGAAAAATAAATCATTTAAAAAAAAAATAAAAACTAAGGCCTTTTCTACTAATGCTTTTTATTTTTATTGTATCTTTCAAGTTAGTCTAATTAATATTTCAGTGATATATTAGTCTAATTAATATTTCAGTGATATATTATTCTTATTAATATTTCAGTAATATATTGTCAGATTCAAGGTAGTGAATGGTAAGGAATTTTTTTTCCTTATGTTTATCTCCATTATATGACTTACTTTACTTAGAATTAAGTAACTGTTAATTATTATGCTTCTTAATTTATCTTATATTTAATTATCAGTACGTTCCTTATTTACATTTACCTTTATTATAAAACTTACTTTACCTAGAATTAAGTAACTGTTGATTATTATTTATTTCTTAATTCATCTTACATTCAATTATCAATATGTTTCTCATTTTCATTTGAAATTCAATATCTACTTCTAGAGCTTTCATCTTCTATTTTATTTTAATAATTTATGATATGAAAAAATCCCATATCATATCATTTCATATAATGAAATTTTGATAAATAAAATTTTTTTTTTTTATTGGAAAAAATTCTAAATACGATTAAATTTATATTCAAAATTTTATATTACTCATAGAGAAAACCTTATCTTTGTTTGTTTCTCTTATTATTTGAAATTTTAGCATCATTGATACTGTACTACAATACAGGTCATATGCCTATAATTCATATTAGCAAATTTCTTTTTGTAACTTAAATTGAGCATATGATGAATTAAAAGTTGCAACTGAGCTATACACTGTTTCAATATTTGGCCGCGTTAAATTTTGTCACGCCTGGAACACCTTTCTGGTTTTTAATCGTTTCTCATTGTTCACCTGTCACCTATCGTTATGTGCTCAGATTGTTTTTTTTTTCTTGTTTTCATATTCCTTTTTTTTTGTAATTTATTTTTTCCATACCCTGCTACTCTTCTCTCTTTCTCTTTCCCTCTACTTCTCTCTCTCTTTTCTCAATATCCGTTATTAAAAGGAATAATTTATGAAAAGTTTTTAAAAAAAAGTTTTGTGAAGATTATAATTGATAACACTTTTTTACCGTTCCCGAAGAATTATTATTTCTACGTAATGTTTTTTTTTTTACGTAAACAAGCCTGAAAATGTTTTTTTTTTTTATGAAGATTTTTATATGCAAATTCAGATATCATATATATCCTTTTATGATCTTATTCACTATTCCTAAATTGTATTATTAGAAAAAAAAACGCAGATGATACTACTTAGCAATTTTTATTAGCAGTATAACTGATATACATTACCAGAAATTAATAAAAGATAAAAGATAATATACCTGTTTTTGTTTCCAAAAAAAAACTTCTATTTTTAATCATTCGATTTCTTTTTTCATTGGGCACTTGATTATTTGATTGCAGAAAATGATCTTTTTTGCTGATAACATGTTCTTTTAATATTCATCCTATACATCATATTTCTGGATCTATAATATGACAATGAAGGTCGTGTTAGTTTGTTAGGAATTTCGATCGTATCAGCGATGAAAGGAAGTATTTATTGAATTTCAATATTCCTTTCCCGAGTGCACACATTTTCCAAACAGTTTTCACGCATCATATTATTTTTGTCATTAAATATGAGTAATAATAGCACGTACGATGTATGGCACACCGTGGATGGTACACATGATACAAATGATGCAAAGTGAAAATGATTTAATCATTCAAATATTAAAATCAGAAGCGAATTGCATTAGTATGGTGAAACTTTTCAATTTCTGTTGAACAAGCCAGTACTGAAATTGAATCTTGTATTAACAGTATAATGAAACTACAAGTCATGGCAAAATTTGCTTGATTCAACTATATCATTATTATATTGCTTTTAAATTATAACTTTAAATGATAAATTATTTCACTAATGCAGCTTTCCTTCCACATTTACTTTTAAAATTCCTTTTTGTGCACAGATTCATATATTCTTTTTGTTTGCTAAATGTTGTCATTTATGATAAATTGGTCGAAAAGGTGGTAAAAGGTAAAAGAAAAAGAAGAGGTATTAGGTACTTTAGATTTTTTTATTTATTGTCAGTTTTTTTCTCTTTTTTATGTTTGTAATATTATTTATTGCTGAATTTGGAGAAATTTTGGCCTGTTTTTTGGTGCAAAAAAATTAAGCTCAGTTCTATTTTTCTTTCAGTCTTTGTTCTAATTTAATCTCATTTAGTACATTGGCATTTAGCATTTCATTATCATTTGTGGAGTCCGTTGATTGATTTAAAAAAAGTACAACGAAGAAGGCCATACATCAGCTCTTTCGAACATTTTTTTAAATACAAAGATATATTCACAATGAGATTTTTTTAATCGCATGTACGTGGCAAATTTTCTTAAGTGTGAGTTCAATAATTTTTTTTTCAGGAACTTTTTCTGGTAGCACACTAATCAATTCGGTCAAAGTTAGCGTTATAAATGTTATGATCGTATCAATGTTATAATTGAAAGAAACGAAAAATTTTTATTGTTGTGAATTTTATTTTTTGGGAGTAATGAAAGAAGAATTCTTCGTAAATGTTATTATTCTGCTTTTAATTCTCGAGAAATGTTTGATTTTTTCTTCTATAAAGTTTGATTTCTATTTTTTCTTTGCTTTCAGTTTTCCCTTGAGGACTGGTAGGAAGTAAGCAAAGTGTGGTAGATTGGAAAGGAAGGTCAATGTCGATGTCGAGAGGGAGAGAGGAAATAAAGGATTAGGAAAAAGAAAGTTTTGTCGATAGGACGAGTAAAAATTTATAAAGACAGCAATGGGTGGCAGGACGAGATGTGTATGTGTTGATATGCTTGAATATGAATCATTTTATTTAAAACATTTTCGAAAGTTTCACTTTCTGTTTTTAGTTTCAAATGCCAATTCTTGTCATGAGACATCAACATTAAAATTCAAATCGCATTTTTGCATTTCTTTTTAATAATAAATTTGTTTTTTATATTTTACGAATGAGATAACACATTATATCATGTCGTGTGCGCTACGTTCGTTACGATTTTTTTATGAACTAAACTTGCATATTCAATTTTTTTTACGTTCTACACTTTTTCAACTTTTCCAGCTTATTTTCTGCGAAAATAAACGAATGCCAGATGTGGTCATGAGTAAAGTTATGCCACATCGAAGTACTTTACCGCGACTTTCTGCTCGTCGACGGCACGAAACAAGAGTTTTGGAAAGCTTGCACACCGTTCCTCATAGTTCACGAAGCAATCCACCAGTCAGACGGGTACCACTTAACTTTTCTGCAAATTTTTTTTCCAAAACCGTTTCCATTTCATCGAAAATATGAAGTCATTCCGTCAATCGCAGATTTTCTAGCCGTCCATTTCTGAAGCGTTGTTTCTAATTCTATCTTCCTTTTTTCCTGGTTAAGCATTATTAAAGAAATTAGAAGATATTCAAAAACAGAATATTAATATTGCTAGAGGCAGAGGGCAGAGATTGCATTATGAAGTTCCAAACTTGTTAGCATATATCAAATTAGGCCACTTGCTTGTATATGATAACAGTTGCGACCGAAAACTGATAGTTTGATGGTAAAGGGAAGAATAAAAACGAATCTTTTTTTGGATTTAAGGCAAGTTAAACTATAAACACTAAGTTTCAAATCAGAAGTTGCATATCATCGTAGACCAACAATAGTTCAAGAAATTTAGATCACAAATTGGTGAGAATATATGAGGGATTATTTAAAGTGATTCGTGGTCGTTATATGTGCTTTTTTTTTCCTCTCTGTAGAATTTGGCATACGATTCATCATTGAATGGTTGCACAAGCAGTAGCGGCAGCACGATTTCAATAACAGCATTCGAAGGAATGCAAGCGGGATCACGGGATTCACCAACATCCATTATGGATAACGCTATGGAACAATCGCAATGTGATATGTCAGCTGACAATGAAGCTGTTACCATTTCCATAACAGATATGACAGCCAGTAAGTTTTTTTCTCAAGTTTTCTGTGTTGAAGGTGATGATAAATCATCATAGATTCTCATAACTTCGTTTGTAATAGGCATCAATTCTAATTTTTAGTTTCGACGGAATTAATTAAAGATTTTGAAAACTCAAAGTGTATCTCGTAGTAAGCTTAGTTTAAGAAATTCTAATTATTTTTGGAACTCACCTATTATATTAGAAATGATGAAATATAATGCTGTAATTAGGTACCTCGGCATCGGATGTCCCACCATTGGTTACATCTACCAGACAACAGTCTGCTTCCATAACCTTACACAATCCAGTAACACCAGTCCCCTTCCGTTGCTTTCCTGGGAGTAAAGCCAAGCGAGTTCGGTTTTATCGGAATGGCGATCAATATTTTAAGGTAATTGATTTGTATTCATTGTGAAAGTCATTACTGCAACCACAACCGATTTAACACTGAGCAAACGTGGAGAAAAAATCTAATGTCCAAAGTGAGACATTTTTACTCTTATTAGAGCTGGATTGTAGAGCAAGTGAAATAACGTATTTTTATGGAGTAATGATGAGATAAGCGAAGAAAGAAACGGGAGAATGATTTAATTCCTATATTATTTTTTCAAACTTAGGATCAAAGATATTATAATCTCATTTTAAATAGTTTAATTTTGGTATTCACAGGGCATGTGGTATGCAGTATCGGTGGAAAGAGTGCGGTCCTTCCAAGCCCTTTTGGGCGACCTGACGAGAACACTAACTGATGCTATCAATTTGCCACATGGTGTTCGTTATATCTTTTCTCTTGATGGTTCGCATAAGCTATCTTCACTGGAGGAATTTGAAGATGGAGAAGGTTATGTTTGTTCAAGGTATGTAATCTATGAATACTAGGCAGCTTTTTAATGGCAAATGTGATTTATGTTCTGTAACTAATGAAGAAAACCGTTTAATCCTTTTTCGTTTTTCTAACGATATCTTTTGTATTTTTCAGTTTTCAGAAATCAAAATTGAAGAATTTCAATTTTGATTGTACTTAATTCCACTTAAAATCATTTACTGACAATTTTAGTTCGGAGTTATATAAACGGGTTGATTATGAAAATGCTCGCGAACCAACTTGGCGCATATCACTGGCTGGTTCTTCCCCAACACCTTTGATGGTGAATTCACCATTGAAGCAGGTTTATTTTTTGATGTCTTTGTTTTTTTCTTTGGTATTTATAAAGTTACTGGTTTTCCGAATATGGAAAAACTTACTCTGACAATATTTCAGGAACCAAATGACTTTGTTTATCCAAGAATTATCACCATTATTAGGAATGGCGTTAAGCCACGCCGTGTTGTGCGTCATTTATTGAATAAACGGACTGCAAGATCTTTCCTTCAAGTTAGTTGTTCTTTGTGCTGTAATCTTTTTTCTTTTTTAATATAGCCTCATTGAAAGTTTAATATAACTTTACATTTTTCATGTAAAAGTTTTATTAAGTTTTTTGTTAAAATTACGGTACTTATAGGTGATCCAGGACATAACAGCTGTGGTTAAGCTTGATAGTGGCGCTGTTCGAAAGTTGTATGCGCTTAATGGCAAAGAAGTTAGCACTTAATGAATTTTCCGTTGTTTTGATCACTCGTTTTACATTACTGCAAGTGTCCTAAATTTTATGAAAATGGAATTTATACTTTAGAGTCAGTTAATGTCAATCCTTGCTATCCTCTGATGATTCATGTTTACTCATGCTATCGTTCCTAGAAAGGTAATACGAGGTGGAAAAAGATGTGGAATCAGTACTCCGTAATTAATTTTTACAAGTTTTTTCGAATAAAAATTTTGTTGTTGCAAGTGGTTGATGATGTAATAATGACATATTTAGGTTACTTGTTTGGCAGACTTTTTTGGTGAAGATGATGTGTTTATTGCATATGGAAAAGAAAAAATGAGCGTTGATGATTTTTATGTTGTTTCGGAAGGTTGTTTTTGTTTTACATCTTTTCGCGAGGGAAATGGGATTTCATATTTTTTAAGAAATTAACTCTTTGGAAAAAGTAACTCTTTTCTCAAGATTATTTTGCATGTAGTTTTCATGGTCTAAGACTGCCAGAAAATAATTTTATGACGACATTTCGCGAAATAATTTTTCTCACAAAATTAGTACAGCTTGTTTTTTAGAATCGAAAAGGCTTTATAGTTTGCGTCCGCGTATGCCTCGCGGAAAACCACCACGAAGAAGAATGCCAGCTAGGAATGAAACATTACGAGAAGATCGTTCTGGAAGTGTGGTTCCTGATTCTGAAATGAGTATGTCTTAGGACTTTTCAAAATATATTTAATATAATTTCAAGTAGTAAATTTAATCGATTTCTAGGTCGGCATCTTCCTTTACCTCTTGATAATGTGATGCACTTGGTTCGGTTAATCGGTGACGGTAATACAGCTTTGGTTTATGAAATGATGTGCAAGTATGAGTTTTTATTCTATAAATCTTAATATGTATAAATTTTTTTATTCACCTCAAGTGTCTTATTATCTAGAATGCTTCACACGTTATATAAAAATTTGAAAGCAAAATAATTTTGAAATTCATTAATCTCGGAAACATGAAACTAAGTCTGGTAACTGAATATATTTCATATATCTGATAGCTTTTCTTTATATAATTTTCCAAGGTTCTTTTCTGTGTCATGCAAGGAATTCAGTGATTGTAGCAACTTATGAAAGCAATTTATGCGTTTCTCACTTCATTTCAATCTTATGAGCCCATTCTGTGAATCTCATGCAGATGCTGCTTCTCTATATGATTCCAGTCTGTCCTTAACTTATTTCATGTTTTTTTTTTCATCTTCATCTTGGTGTTTTCAGGAAGACTCGGGAGAGAAAAGCCTTGAAAATAATTAGCCACGAAAGTGTTATCGGAAAGGAAGAATTGATTAAATCTGAAGTTGCCATAATGCGAAGAATTTCACATGAATTTATCGTACAGATGTACGACTGTTGGGAATTCGAAGGATCCTTTTATTTATCTTTAGAACTTATTACGGTAAGTATTGCTTCCTTCCTTTTTATTAAATGCAGTTTTTCAGCAATTTCTTCATAGGAGTTGGATTTATCGAGCAGAATTGCATTGGTTCTTAAATAAATAATGTGGATAGTCGAGTAATAGATATTTTCACTCCTTTTTCATGAAATCTGGTGAAATTTCGAAGATTGTATTATTTCTTTGGATTTAATTGACCTAACTTTTTCATTTAACTCTTGATTCATTTTTTTTTGGAATTAAAAGTATTCAGTATTTCGTTTCCGAATCCAAAATGTTTGTTTTTTGTTTTTGCCTTAATTTATTTTTTGTCATTATGAGATGAGTTTTTTCAGGGCGGTGATTTATTCGAATATCTGTGTCAGGTACGTCATGTCACTGAACGATCTGCTGCAGGCCTCATAAATTGTTTGGCATCTGCACTTGACTATTTACATAATTTAAACATAGTCCATCGTGATGTAAAGCCGGAAAATTTGCTGGTAAGTTGAAAATATGTTGTTTCCGTATTTTGCATGAATTATTATTGAAGTAAAGAAAAAGAAGAGAAGTCGTTTCTTAAAGTACCATTTCAAAAAATGTCTTTCAAATCTTCTGATCTGAATGATGTTTTCAGCATTTATTTTCTACAGCACTCTTCTGTTTTGTATTCATATTTATATTAAAGGTTTATGTCTGTTCGTTCACCGGAGACTTGCGATTGAAGTTGGCCGATTTTGGTTTGGCTGTGGAAATAATTGGTGACGAGCCACTGAGAGTGATTTGTGGTACACCAACTTACGTTGCACCTGAAGTAAAATTACCTTGCTTCATATTAATTAGGAAAGGAAACAAGCTAAGAATGTTTTTTGTTTGGTTTCTGATTAATTCGTTGTGAAAAAAATTATTAAATCATTCTTAGTTTAGATTGTTAACTGTCAATTTTGATTTTCAGGTCCTTGCTGAGCTTGGATACGATTATAAGGTAGATATATGGGCTACAGGAGTCATCCTTTATGTGCTTTTATGTGGTTTTCCACCTTTCCAAAGGCAAGCTTTTAAGCTAAAAGCTGAAATTTTAGCGTAAAGATAGTACATCGAGTTAATGTATAAAGATTTTTTTATATATATACTGCTAATAATATGATTTGGGAACTCACCACTATTTATATTTCTATTTGTTTTCTTCTTAGAAATTCATCGAAATAATGGTAATGAAAAAGTTAAGTATTTCAGCGCTAGCGGTAGTCAGGAACAACTATTCGAGCAAATTTTAAGTGGGCGGTTCTCATTTCCTCCACCTATTTGGGACAAAGTTTCATATTCTGCTAAAGGCCTTATACAGGGACTATTGCAACTGGACGTTGAAGAACGATTTTCGGCTTCACAAATCCTGGAATATCCATGGATTTTGGTTTGTTTTATGTCTTTATTTTATCATTTTTCACACCGTATTATTCCATTTTAGGGTTTAAAAACTGAAATAGTTCTGTAAGAATTGATATATCTCAAAGATTTTTATAGGGTTGCGGTTTTGTGAATGATGATTATGAGAAATTAATGGAAGCCGCTGTGAAAGCTAGTGTTCAGAAAGGAGCGCAGAGAAATGCTTTGGAAGAAAGTGATGTCGAATTCTACTATTCAAGGTTCAGATTTTGAAAGGCGTATAAAGTTCATTTCTAGTAAAAAGCAAATAAAATGAGCATGATTCGGAAAAATTAATTAATTAATTCCCTCTGTAGTTTTCAAGTAATATAAGTGTTAATATTTCAATACATCTTACTTTATGGCAGTATAAATTACTATTTTTAGGAGAGCAAGTATGGATGAACTGAGCGAGAGTTCCCGTCGAAATAGTTCATTTGAATATTTACCGAACAGTGAGAACAGTTTAAATGATGAATAAGTGAAGATCGGGTACTATGTATTTTGGATTGAATGGCATAGGACATTCATGAAATGCTAGAAGTTGATGTTTCTATAAATAATTTTTCGGACTGGATAAATTATATTCAATCTAGGAAATTTCTTGCCAGTCTTCGAAATTTTTTTCTTAATTTGATTGATCTTTCACCTTTTCTTTGACCTTTCCACTCTCACTCTTCACTCGAGTGATCCTTGATGCATCGCTTTGTAGAACAGTAAAGGTAATTACTCATTCCATAAATACAGTTGTGCTTCTCTTGTTTTTTCTCGTGATGTCTCTTTTTCTATTCATTTTCCAGGTAAACCGGTAATTTTGCTCACTCTTCTGATGCCATTGCAGCGTCATGTTTTCAAAGTAAATGAAATGTTATTTTTTTTTATGTGCTCTTGTTGCTAATTATTTTTCGGGCTTTTCACACATAGCGAATTTTTTTTTAACTAAATCATGAACTGTTTACTTGGACTTTGAAATTTTTTATTTTCGAAAATCTCCACTAAAAGGATAAATATTGATTTTTTCCTGTTAAACATCCAAATTCTCTTTTCAACAAATCCTTTGATTCAACTATTAAGTGAACACACTGATTGTTAAATTTTAGCTATGTGGTACTTCGCTCATGATATTTTTTATTATATGTTACTTTCCCATATGCTATCCATTCTTTTAATATGCTATCACTCGCTTAAAAGTTGGTTTCACTATCTATCTTGCACTGCACAAAAATTAATATTCTATAGTATTTAATACTGAAAATTCAAAATGATCAATAAAATACTTCTAAGTAGGGTTAGGATTACCAATCCTTCTTTCTCAGAAGTAGTTCCTGGTTTTCTGGTGTGTGAGATTAGAACTAAAAAGTTAAAGTAAAACTGAAACTATACATGTTCGAAATCAAGAAGTAAAAAAATTATCTGCATTACTTTCTGAATAAACTCTGAATGCTCCCTCTCTTCTACTAATTCTCTTATAACATATCATCAAATAATGATTAATCTCTGGAATGAATTGAGAAGCTCAGAGGTACTGGATGTTTCAGGATCTTTCCGGAAATTGGCATGTTAGCCATTTAGGAAGAGCAAATAGTACTTTTAAGAATTAAAGTAAGAGTTAATAAGTAGTTGTTTTGATCTGAAGACTTGTTACGGAATAATTTGAATATCGAATTTATATTTCAAATTGTTCACTGATTTTTTTTTTTCATCACTAATTCTTTTCAATATATCCTCCACATTCCTAAATTAATTTTCCGGAATAAATATTCTTTTGCTAATTTCCTGATTTAATTAAATGAAAATAATTGATTAGTAATAGATTTAATGAAAAATAAAACAAAATCAAAAATCGCAAATCAAAATTAAATTATAGCAAAATTAAGGTAAATAGTTGTTAGGTAAGAATGATAGAAATAAAATAAGCGGCAAAGTTCCATATGATATAAAGGAATGGATAGAAAGGTTTTAAGCATAAACATCAAACAAACAATTGAAAATTGAGATAGGTCAATTTTAATATTTCCACGTATACGTGTGTTTGTGTGAAATTATTAATTTTCAAATTGAACTTTTACGACAAATTGATAACATGATCGAGGAAATTGAAATAACCGATATTATAATAAAAATAGGTGAAACAGGAAAGGTAAAAATTGAAAAAACAGGAATGAATTTATCATGCCGGATTGTAACTATTGGATGAAGAGTTCAAGAAGAATTACTAGTAAATTTAAATATCAGGTAAGAGAAAGAATTACCAAGAAGAAAATAACGTGCCTTGGATTTCATATAATTACACGTGAAACAGCAAATTACTCAAACTCAAATCAAGGTATATCCATGTGTGCGTTTGTGTGTCTCCATGTGTTTCAAGAAAATTTTTATCGAATACCTGAGAAGAAATGATTTCTTTAATTTCATTTCTGAAATTTGAAATTTCATGAATATATTATTGCAGGTTAAAAACTTTCTGCTTCCAGTCCAACATTACAATTTTATTAAGTAAATGAATAACAGTATAGATTATTTTAGGTTTTTACTGATGGAAATTTTAATGTCAACTTATCAATCTACTAGTTTAGCTATCAGTTTAAATATATTATCAATTCGTATGAATTTAAATATCCACTTGATCATTAAAGAAAAAAAAAAGAGAGGAAAAGAGGGATGGATAGAAAAGATGTAAGCATAATTGATAAAACTTATTAAAAATTTCTCGATTCATTTCAATTTTCTCTCTATCTCGATATTTAAAAAAAACCTCTATCGATATATGTATATTAATTAATTCATTAATTTTTAATATTAAAAATTAATATAATTCTTTCATTGCTTTCAAACTATTAACTGAATTCATCTATATTTCAAATTGAAAATTTACATAGTATCTCTAATTATACTCTGATATTAATCTTTTTTAAATAAATTGTTTAACTTAAGTAAATTTAAAATTTTAAATTTATTGCAATCTTCATTTCTTATCATCAAATCATTATTCGTTCATCTATAATTTCCTATCACTTTTAATATTTTTTATAATTAAAATTAAAAAATATTTTACTGATTGATAATGATAAAATTCAATATTTTATTGATAAAATTAAATATTATAGTGATTTCAATGATTGATAATGATAAAAATAAATATTATAATGATTGATAACGAAATATTATCACTAATAATAAATATATTTATCGATATAGAGTGTTGCAAGGATAATGTATTTAATAGGTGTGTTATATATGCTTAGTGAGGAGGGAAAAAAGAGATAATTAATGATCATAGGTTAGGTTGAGCTCATAACCTTCGACCCCTCTTTTAACTGACCATTTCATTGTTTTTTTTTTTCTATCTTCTTACCTCTTTCCCTCTCCCTCTTCCTTTCTCTCTCTCTCTCTCTATCTTTCTCTTTTTATATCTCATGATTCGATTCGAATGGTTATTTCTGATCTTTAATAGCACAGTATAGCACCACGAAGTCTAAATGACCATAATGTCCGATCATGTCATCTGTCCTGTCCTGTCCTGTTGTCCACTATGGTTGTTTAGCACCAATAGCTATAAAAAAAAAAAATTTTTTTTTCTTTTCTCTTTTCTATTCCTACCTTATTTTCTTTTTCACTTTTGATTATTTTATAAGAAATAACTATATTGATAATTTTTGATAAGAATTGTTAATTTTGATAAGGATAGGTATTCCAAACGAAATTTATAATATTTCATAATTCGTATTGTTTTACAAA
>JABVXU010000667.1:0-27009 GCA_013365365.1 Cruorifilaria tuberocauda
TTAGTGATAAGGATAGGACGTTACAGTCATGGCTGTGTTGTGATGCCATATTCTCATACATCCATATTCCCATTGTATCTACTGATAGATCAGATCTCCTCATCTTAGTAAAAACTCCTCCCTCAGTCGAGGTAATGGGGGCCACTATTGTCATTCGGGGTGCTGATCCGTGCTATAACCGCTTTGGACTTTTCGGGAGAAATCATTCTTTGACTGGTTGCTGTAAACGAATCTTCTACTGAATAAAAACATTACATTGTTTGTGCCAAACCCAAAATTCTCAGCTCAAAAAAACTTCATCAACAACAAATTATCGATGCCCGAGCAACAACTCAACTCAAATCGAGCTCAAACTTCTCAAATTCCACAACAGATTTAGGTAATGTGGTGATGTTGAAATTTCAATATAGTGATCAGTGTGTTATGTAATGAACAGATAGAATTACAAATGATAATTTAATAGCAATTTTTTTTTCTCAATTATTTCTTCAAATACAAGAAATAAAATTCCTGAATTAAAAATGGAACAATAGGTTACCAAAAATGAAATGAAATGAAAATGAAAGAAATGAATAAAAATGATAATGAGAGCAAGCTACAATCAGTACATTCATTACAATATGATTATAAGAGAAAGAAGAAATAAATTTAGAAGAATGATAGTCTTTCTTTGGAAAGCCTAAAGAATATGCTGTAATACAAGCATCATTGTAATTCCATTCAATGATGGTGCAAATAAAAAGTACTTTTAAGAACTCTTTTATAATTCCTAAATCTTAAAATAAATTTTAAAATAAAGAAGAGAAGTATTAGAATATTGGCTTGAAATATTTTACTTTAAATAAAGTAAAATAGATAACAAAAGGATTCCACTTGAGATTTTTTTCAAATTTTTTGATAAATTTTCTTTCTTATCAAACATTTTTTAAATCATATATGGCAATGTATTACTGTTATAAAGTTAGCTTGCCAACTTTTAATAGAGAGTAAATCCTCAGTGAACAATAAATATGAGAGTGCAACAGTAAGATATATGTCTATTTTATCACTTTTTTACTTGTAACTAACTCGCATTTTTCTTTCTGATCATAAAAAGTAAAGCGAAGGGAATTATTGCCATTCCCTATTTTTCATGCAATACACCAAATCACATACTGCTGCCCTCTCAATGCTCGACCTTTGTTCAGACATCGAATACGGTCGTATTAACCTGTCCGAGTATAATCTAAAATGAGCCGTCGTAAACCGAAAGAGTTACTCACCTTGATTCATTCATTATGTGTGACCTATAATGTTACTGTTGTGTGTCTATTTTCATTCTGATATCCAGGTGATTTGAGCGGTTTATATTCGTTAGTTTCCGCTTGCAAAGTTATTCAAAGATTTTAATCGAAATAAATCACGTGACTTTTAGAGTACTTTTCAATGTCATGTTTTCGTAGCATTCAGTTTTTGAGTATTTGTTGATGAAAGTCTTAAATGTCGCGTTATTTTCATTAAAAATTTAGTTTTCTTTTTATTGCATATATAATTTCATGTATAATCAGATATCTTTCAAAATGATGTTGAATTTAACGATGAGTTTCCTTTTTAAGTTCTTTAAATTCTAATTATTTGATGAAATTAACATCTTCCTTCTCTACGATATTAAATGAAAATGAATTCTTGTCAAGTTTTGTCTATTTAAGGGACAAATTGAAAATTTTTTCCATCATTTTTCTCGCAAATTTAGATAATGGATCATCCTACCGAATCAGAGAATCTGGAAATGCAAGCAGCTACTTCTAGTTCTTCAATCGCTGATCAACAGCATACATTTGTAGTTGAAAATCTGGAGGGAAAGATTCGTGATACTGTTAAGCAAAGCAGTATGCCATCGGATGAAAGTCGAACTTCATTGCAAAATATTTCAAATAGTCTCGTACCTGATCCTGAGGTTTTGGAAAGCCTCGAGGGCTATGCAAAAACCATTTCGACTAACATAGATGTTATGCTGCGTGATTTACGTGAATCATTGAGTGGTAAATCTTTAATTGGATTCTATTATGTCTCTGATGATTTATGTAACGAAAAGTACTCAACACGCGCGGTTTGTTTTAGTACACGGATATCTACGTGAATTCCGTTGTTTGATGTCGTATATATAATTTACGTCCTTATTATTCTTCTTATATAATAAGTTATTAAGCAAGTATTAAGCAGTGTTATTTCAGTTTCGCCATTTTTCTATTCCGACTTTCAGAAACCTTTTTCTAATCATTCATTTTTCTTTTTTATCTTCCCTTCAAAATCTCGACAAATATGACGGAGATTTCCAGGAATGAGTGAATTAACCGTTCAAGCTACAGAATGTTTTGCTGACACAATATCTGCTTCGTGTAATTCAGTGGATGCTACGATTAAAAATACTTATGCCTTATTAGCAAAAGTAAGTAGTTGTTTCGTCAGCAACTTTTGGATCAAATTTCGAAAAGGAGTCGAAGCCTTCTCGGCGCTTCAAAATCTCCAAATAGAAATTTTTATTGCCTTCTGGCAATTCGAGAAAGTGAGGATCAATGAAATATTTGAACTGTTTTTTTGAGAGAACTGTTTGTCGGTTTCGTTTTTTAATTCATATTTTATCTCTTACTTTGTAGGCAAGCCATGTACCATCTATTTTATCCTTGTTCTATTCCGTCTTTTACTATTGCATACTTTACACCATTCATTTGATCCCTTAATAGTTTTTTTAATATTTTTTTTTAAACAGGGAGTTTTACGATTAGTTTGTTGGGCGTACTTATTTTCGATAAGTTCTCGCCAAAAGTACAAACAAACCGCTAGATGTTAATAGTTTCCATCTAGCTTGTCTTTAATTTTTCTCATTTTCTATTTTCTTTTCACATCAGATCGAGGAAGTCAATGAAGCAATGGCTGGCATACGAAAATTGTCTCAACAAGTGAAAGATATAAAACGTGTTGTGGATTTGTTTGAAACACAGTTGGTAACGGGTTTGATGACGTAATATTATTGTGTTCAGTGATGTACTTTTAATATTGTTCTTTGTAATTAAAAAGTTAAAATATTAAGGAAGTAGTCGAGAAAAAAAATAGAACAGAAACAACAAAAAAAATCATCTAAATGATTTAGAAATATTTCGTAGCGATTGCTAGTATTTTTGAAAACTGTAAATTTGCCCGTTTCCTTTGAAGAATTGCTGGAATCGGCATCAATACTCGGGTTCCAAGAGGATTTCCTTCATCATCCTGGAAAAGAAGTATGCATTTCTAAGAAAATAGGATGAAGAAATATTCTAAAATTTCGTATTCTCAATCTTGAATAATTTCACTTCGAAACGGTCAAAAAAAACAGTAAAGAGTTAGTCTTTTTAACTTAGTAATTTAATAAACCTTTCACATTTATTCGCTCAGCTTAAACAATTATATATTCTTTGAATAACTTGCTTTATCCAACTGTGGGATAAGAATTACATAGTAGTTACATAATTTCTATCCTGAATAATAAATAATTCCTTTTGGTCAATCATAATTTTTTGGCTTCGTTCAAAAATACATTGGGAATCCAGTTCATTTTTAATTTGTAATTCAATGAATAAGAGTTAGAGATTTCGCTAATCACACTCTGAAGCCTCCATAATATTTCTCTTTCCAAAAAGAATAAGTAACAGGAGAATGGATTGAAAAAATAATAGGCATAAATAAACTGGAAGGCTGAAAATTTTCAAGAAAGAATTTTAAAGCAATAAAATTTGTTTTAGTAACTCATCTATCAATTTCCTTCAGTACTTTGTATAAAAAAATGTGTTACGAGGTTCTTACTTCCCTTAAAAATAAATTTTTTTCGTTAGGAAAGAAATATATTTGAAGCTGAGAATTTTAAAGTACAGGCTTTTAACTTACTGATATTCCTTTTTGTACATTCTGTGTTACTCTAACTTTTCTTTCATTTTAATAAGCAAATTCAATCACTTACTACATCACAAAATGCGCTTCGATTCACTGTTATTATTAATGCATTCAACTTCTCTTCAGAGTGAATGCAAGAAGAGCTTCATACTAATTCATTCTTCGAGTAACATGTAATCAGCAAAATTAAAACTTACAAGAAGTACAATGTTATTGGTATCTGTTGAAGGTATTCCATGTTTTCGATAGTCTACATGAATTTTAGCGCCCACCACAAACGCCTGTTTCATCTCTCCTCGTATTGCAACCAGAATCTAAATATAAGTCAAAAAAATCTGAATTATGCCCAATATAAGTCAAAAAAAAAGAATTATGCCCACTTATGGTAACCTGGATTTAATTGTTATCGCGTTCTTTGCACATGTTAATTTAAGTGATATCATCTCTCGCATTGTACCTTGATAATGTGACTTGAAAGCATAATGTAACTTCTCATATACAAAGTAAAATTCATAACGTTGGAGAGTTACCTTATCGCCAAGTGTCGCATGGGGCATATGCTTCTTTCGACCACCCGCTTTGTAAACATCGATGCAATAAGCTAGTTTACCAGATGTATTTGCTTCCTTACCAAGTGCGGAATTGTCAACAACCATCAGTCGTGTTCGTCGCGCTATACCTGTACTGGGTGGTCTAGTTCGATGCCTACTTAGTTCGTGTCTGAAACAAGATCAGGAACTGTGTGCATGTTATTGATTTCCGATCTATGATCCGATCATTTTAATATATTGTAGTTAATGTTAGGATAAAATTGTTACCAAAAATTTAATGCTAAGTGGAATGCATTTCACATTTTCGAGCATTTTTTAGTATTTGCCTTTCCTTCCTTCTTATTTCTTTTGAGGAATCAATTCTCCAATTCCCAAAAGTATACACTACATACTTTATAGAGTTTAAAGATTCCTTCTTTACTTCAGCATTACATAAAACGTATCCTGTACTTCATAACAACTACTACCTAATTAAAACTGTTTATAGCGTAACATAAATATAATATTCTAAATTCACTTTATCAACGGAATATGGAAAAAAATCAATTAACAATAGTAATAACAAACATGTGATACATATTTATACTGATGCATAAAATTAGGGAACAGTTCTAATCACTGATTCGTTAAGGAAATATTTGCTAACACATTTACAGCTTATATAAATATTTCTTTTACTTTGCATTTAAAAAGTATAAACTAGGAAAAGTACAAGATCAACAAACTAGAACCAAGCAAGATCACATACAGGAAAAAAATAACACTTATAACTTCAGAGAAGTGCTTATAAATAATTAATACAGCAGACATATAAGTCATGAACTTCCAAAACTGAGGTAATCAAAAAAGACCGACTACGATGCTTCAACCATTTTTTCGGAAAATGTTTGACTAGGTTCACTACAATATGAATGCAGTGCAATATTGCAAAGTTTATGGATATGCATCTTACGTCAAAAAAAATGTCAGAATCTTCCTAACTATTATCTCTATTTATATGCTTTCCAATTATTCAAATAATTCGAAAGGAAACAAAACAACTTGTGTTTTAGGTATAACCGTTAAAACAAAATTTTTCTCCCTTTTCCATTTTGACAAAAAACCGTTATTACCCTTTTTCATGCAATCTAACAATTTCCAGAATTTACTGAATTTGCAAATTTCGAAATAAATCAATATCATAATATTTAAGCGGTATTTACTTGGAGTAAAAAAGTGATAAACCCTGCAGTAGAATCATTTACCTAAGTTTAAACATAGAATGCACCATTCCATATTTTTGATTTTCTAATATGCAATGCAGCATTTTCATGCTGATAAGGACAATGACGGCAGCCACTACCACAACATTTCCCTCTTAACAAATGTTGCGATACAGTCATTACCACAGAACCCTTTTTTGGATCTTTATAAGAGAATCGTCGCTCTCGGATAGCCTTCAAATGCGCCATATAAATGTCACGTTCCTCGGCCGTCATTACGGAATATATTTGCCATGCTACCTTTGCCTCTGCCATCGAATCTTCGAATAGAACATAGTTTGCTATTTGTTGTCCATCTTCACCAATTTCTGTCTTGTAAATATTTTTACCAGTTCCACGTGGTTTCGCATATATTGGTGCTGCTAATTCACGTGATAAGCTAACAGACTTCGAGTTAGCAATATCTGATAGTGCTGTTTTGCTCTCTGCAGATGTAAGAGCAGCTGACTCATTAGTAATATTAGTAATAACTATTTCTTTTTCCATTTCTTCAGAAGGATCCGAATTCCCCAACTTCCTTATAACAGTAAATGAAGGAGAAATACTATTACTGTGGCAATATATATCTCGCCTGAAATATGTGCAAACTTACTACATAGCACGTCATCTACCAAAAACAGTTCTGCAAAAACCCAGAATACAGCACTTCGAAATATGTAACTGACGAGTTTGTATTGTATGATTTTCATAATACCAGCGATATATTGAAGATGACAAGACTTCCGAAAATTAAAGAAAGCAAAAAGAAATAAAGGAAACTAAGGGAAAAGCTAGAGAATAAAAAGTATCAAGAATCGGTTTTTTTATATCTTTCATTTACGATATACTTAAAATTTCAGGATTTTTAGGTATTTTTTAAATTTACTTATGATATCACTATTTTTTCGAGCAATTATTCCAAAGCATTAACGATTGTATTATCAAATGACAAATCTATCAATTTGATCGTAAAAATAATTTTCATTTCTTGAGAGACAGAAAATTTTCTAAGTAAAAGTAATGGCAAAATATTTTGATTCTACTTCAGCAAAATCTTTACTATCATTATTTTAAGCTTACATTATTCTATTAATAATGCAAGCAAACAGCAACTAATTAATAGACAGAAAAAGTGTGATGTAGCTTCAGATCATAAACTAAATAACCGCTTTAATTGAATTGTTTTATCTAGCATTCGATTATTTGAAAATTACAGATACAGTGAAATAAGTACGAACAATTCCATTCAGTATGCTTCATTATATTAACAAACAAATATTAAACTTCTATTGAGAAAACTTTGATAAAAATGAAATTCCTGAAATTTTGGAATTTTATAAACTAATAAGAACTGAGCGAAAATTTCAAACTAACAATGGTTGGGGCCACCATCGTCCGGATGCCAGTGCTTTTGAGATATATAAACAAGCATCTGGTGCTGCAAGTCGCTGAATGTTACCAGCGACTAGTCCAGACATCTGTAATCATTATTTAAAAAATTACTTGAAGACATAATAATTATCTCTATTTCTACATTAGGCATTTTAAAATACATGAAAAAGAACATAGTACCCTTACAAATCTTCATAACTATAGAGGTAAACAATATAAATAAAAAATTGAAAAAAAAAAAACATCCTTACACTGAAAAACGAAAAATTTCCAACGCAATGAGTGCCTTCGTGAAATACAAACTAAAATTTCAATCAGATCCTGCTGAGCGGTCCAGCCGGTAACTTCTCACCGAACTTGAATTTGGAGACTTTAAAAATCGAGTATTACAAAATTATCTGGAAACGTTGGATTTTCGTTTCATAGATACACCCTGAAAAAAATGATTTCGAAAAGATTTTACTAGATGGCAGAGATATTAATACATTCTAAATTCTTAACAGTTATACAATCTCGAATTGTCTGCAAAGTGTTGTCCAATTTCATCTAACTTTGATTGCAATTTAACAACCAGATATATATAGCACTAGCACTCCTACAATATTCTTAACACAAATAATTTAAGAAAGATGATACTTGACGTAACTCAACCTAGTCAACTTAGACTAATAATTTCCGCTATGAAGTGACTATATTTCATAACAAATTATTCCTGAATCGTGAGAATTCATCGACCATTCAATCAAAATTCGTGGATATCTGTCAATCACAAAGAAAAATAAATAAACAAAACTAGAACAGGTAACATCATTAATCATTAATAAGGCATATCATATACGGTTGTTAGTACATGATTTTAGCAAATAAATACTCCGATCGTATATGAAAATGCGTAAGGATTTCAATATAAAATATGATCGAAACTTTATTCGTTCATAATAACAATGTAAGAATAATAAATTATCAACACAACACATAAAAAGCAAAACATGAATATCATTTTGACTTCTAAAAGTTTGTCAAACAGAAATCAAAGACCAGCAATCCATGTTTGTATTGTTTCAATATCACAATATTTATCATCACCATCTTCAATTTCCTCCTTTACAAAACACTCAGTGAAATCTAACCGTACTGATGATAAATCATCCCAACGGAAACTTTTACCTAAAAATAAATGATCTTTTGTAAGAATGAATCTTTGCTGGGATTTTCCGGGAATCCTTGAACCGATTGCCTTAATTGCCTTTTTAGATCTTTGACGTTTTCGATTTTTACAAAAGCACTATATTTTACATAGCAAATAAGAAAGCCAAAATTTGCCTGTATTGGTTAAAGTTCTTTTCCTTGTTGCCCCATCAATAGAATCTAAAGCTGCATTACGTGTTCCATTAATATAACCAAACTCTCGTTCCAGCGCCGTTCGTACAGCCTTCAATAACTGGTCTTACTAAACTTAGTCTTATTCACAGTATACCTCAAAAATATCAGGAAGAAATACTCCATCAATTCTTCAAACCCTGAAGTCAGTAGTTACATCAAAAATGATGAAATCAGAGACTGCCAAAATCACAATGGAAAATATAGTGGGGGTGAACAGCTTATTGAAACTGAAATTAAAAATTCTAAAAAGAGCAGAGATAATACTTGTGAACTTTTAGCCAAAGGACAATTCTGTTTATTGCATGCCACAAGTATCGGAATTTTCTGCTCTGATTCATACAGGACATCGTAGAGGAATGCTGCGACATCGCGAGATTTCTTGCTAAACGTTGAACTATCGATAACAAAAATAATACCTTTCAAGCTGTTCCGATTCTGAAATCAAATATTTTGACCAAATTTCAAATTCAAAAGTCCGACAAATTTTTAAATGAACTTCTTATCTCCTGAAGAACTGAAATGCTATAAAATGACTGTTATTTTATTTTCTCGAAAAAATTAAGGGAAATATATAGCTAAATACAACAGAAAAAAGTAGCAGGAAACTAGATATGGTAAGGACAATGAAAAATAGTATATTAAATTATGAGTAAATTATTTTTATCCTATTCAAAAATTACTTTCTGTAAGTGATTCCCGAAAAGCTGCTTTCGAAGTCTTTCAGATCCAGGAAAGTCAATTAAGGTAACCAATTTATCACGTGTTATCGGAACGTCTTCACAACGATTTTCTTTTAAGGACGTATAAGTTTCCGGGTTATATCCTGAAAAGTATAAAAAGGGAGTGTTCTTTTTTGCGAAAGATTCAGTTCTTTGGAACTTAAGAATTCTAACAAAAATTTACGAGTTAAATATGATAAAACAATTGCTTTAGCGATAAGCGGAACTAAACAACAGCTGATATTTGTAATATACTTAAAGAAAATAGTGATTTTTATGTCAAAAAATTTTATCAGAACTGATTGCTTTTGCAAAATTAGAATTTTCTCGCAATGGATCATACTTTATGAAAATCCTCTTCACCGTATAATGAATGAAAAGTAGGACAATAGGAATAATCGAAGACCTTTGACAAACACTTGAGAGATCTCTATATAGAATCGTAATATTTGAAGTAGCCTTTTGGTACTGAAAAAAAAAAAAGGAAATAATACTTACTTGGATTAATTAATTTCGAAAACAGCATAGTTTTTCCGGAATCGCACAACCCCACGATAAGGATTGTCTTACCAGGCGTAAACTTCCTCTTCAGAATATATGCAAGTACCGAGATCAGTACCACTATAAAAGCAATACAAACTCTGAATGTTATGCCAAACTTATTGTGATCCATTGATTCATTTCGAATCTGATCTTCCATCCTGAAAAAAAGAAGCTGCCTTAGACATTATTACAATGTTTTCATAATACAATTTCGATAATAAAATTAACCATACGTGGTTGAAAATAGCAAATTATGAGATAGGCTTCCATACAATTATTTCAAACATTGGATTCAGCCTTGAATAGTTAAAAAACGTTGGATGGTTCGAGCACCAGTTATGAAGCAAAAAATGAAAAAATATAGACCTAAATATTACGAAGAAAAAAACCAATCCCAGTAAACAAAAATCAATAAAATTTTTATAACAATACATATATATATATGTACAACAAATCATGTAATAGCAAACAAGTGTGGTGAGCAACGAATTGAAAATATCAAAAAACTAATAGTAAAATTTGCATCATCCTTCAAAAATCTATATTTAAGCAAATGTTAGAAACTTAGTGGATATCGACAAACGAAACTTAAAATAAAAATTACAAAAAAAAAATAAGAAAAATAAAGAGCTTTCCAAGACAAAACTTTAGATTTTGCAAAGGTAAGAATAACTTAGAAAATAGATTTTCAGAAATTTTTAATTATATAAATTTCTTGAACGGAAAACAGCAAAAATTTTTATCATTTCTAAACTATGAAAGTAAATCAAAAAATGAGAGATATCACAAAACATATTAAAAAATATGAATTATATATAAATATGCATGATTACATTCTAAATTCCATATGGTCAAATTTTATATGAAAAGATCAATAAATAAGTCACTCATGGTAAAAAAAGTGCTGTTTCGTTCACATCAGATTGAAACGCCGTTTTACACTTTCTGGTAATGTTGCTTTTCCTTTCACTTTTTGCTTTTCTTCAAAGAGTACTTCGCGTCCAACTGAAAAGAAGGCGCACTATTAAAATTGAAACTGGGTGAATTAAACTGAACTTATCAACAAAAGTAAAATAGAGTAATACGAAAGATTTTCAAAAATGCGTCCATATAATAAAAACTACTCAACTGACATAAGTTATAATTATTTAAGTAAATTCCATATTAAATACTTCAGTGGCGAATGAAATAAATACCTATTAAACATGTTGCTTGTGCTCGTAAGTTCAGGAAAAATTTTTAAATATATGTTACAGCATGTATGAAGAAATTAGATTAAAAGTAGAATTTGAAATAATAAATAGAAACCACCGATAGAAAATCATTCTCTAATAAACAAATATCAAAGAACAAACAATTTTTAATTTTTCCTAGCAATCATCACTCTATCTATCTTCGGAGATAATCCTTTTGACTTGCCTTCAAATTACTTCATTATTAAAAGAACCTGAGAGATTTTTTCCAAGATATACAAGCTAAATGAGTCGATTGTAATCTAGCTTCTTTTTACTTAACTAGTAATTCAAGAAGGTAATTAAATGTTCCCACCTTCATATGCTCAATTACTTTATAAATAAAAGTATTCATATAAGTTAGTTACCCGCAGGGTCATAAAATATTCCACGAAATTTATCTGCTGCACGTTCACGTATATGAATACGTGTGGAATCCGATATAACGCTGGCTAATTGTACTATTACATATCTGAAAATCTGAAGTTTTGCTAGCAGAAAATAAAAGGGAAAAAAATGACTTTCCAGGAAATCAATAAAGATCATGAAAGTGTAGAAGTAAATGTGATTTAATAGTAACTGGATTAAAATGTAATTACTTGGCTTACATTGCACCAGAAAATAGTAATAGAAAAGTACTATTAAACAACGTCTGTTTAATACGGACTCATTGATAACTGAACGAATAAAATATTACGTAACATCACGTTAGATTTACGTAATCGTTGAAACATTAATCGAGATTTCGAACTTATGAGAATCTTTGCTGAAACTTAGCTTACTTCGATTTCGGTGGCATGCTTAACAAAGCACAGGAAATGGCACCGAAAATTTGGACGAAAAATTGACCGGAATAGCAACTTCTCCTCCAATTCAGGAAAGGAATCGAATGAAAATTAAGATCCCATTATTAATTAACTTCCTGGAAATGGAAAAGTGAACCGATACGAATTAGATCATTCAGGAATTATCTTGAATTATAATGAACACTTAATCTTTTACATTTAATTTAATGGAAGTTAACTTTACAATTTTACTTATCTAGTCTTTACGTTGGACTGAATTTTATGATTTAATCACACTCATTTAACTAATCGATTTCCAATTTTGTTACTGTTTACGTGAATGACGAGTATCTCTGAGGGGAATTTCGAATGAGTAAGATGGTGAATATTTCCGAAAATTAGAGTTGAATTATATCCAATGAGTAAATTACTTCGTTTATGGCGTTGAACGATTAAAATTATCACAGTAGCATATCGAGAATATTCTTTGAGCGTAATGTAAATTTTAAAAAAGTTTTATTTCGCTTGAAATTTATATCAGTGCTTATCACTTATCATTATTAAATGAGAAATAATAACAGGACAAACGAAAAACAATGTCCACAACAAGATAGGAGAGAAATAGAAGTTCAAAGATAAATTGGTTGCAATATTATCCAGAATTTCCGGAAGAATGAGGTATCATTCAGTTTTAGCAGATCCAGGTCATTTCAAGTTATTCACTTACGTATCATATAATTTACAGATTTTTACAGACGTAATTTACGTTTAAATTAAATCCGTTTACTCAAGAAAAAAAAAAGACATACTATCCACATTTCGGATATATAAACGAATTGATGGGAAAATATGGATAAAAAATGGTTTACACATTATAATTTAGCTATATCACCTATCAAATAGGGTCAGGAAAGGTCAGGTAATTAATTCCTGCAAAGCTTTCTTCTGATTTGGACTAATCTGGAATGTGGATAATTCTAAAAGTGTTTTAATGCTAAGACATCGTGCCATTGTAACAGCGTAATGACGAATAGCACTTCGAACTTGTGGATCACTGCAACTTCGTGGTGGTATTTTTAGCAATTCCCAAAGAACCGGAAGACCTGATGCTTCCACTTGCCGTGGCTTAATCGAATATACCGATTCCATTATTTCTATAAACTCAAAAATACATGTGAAAAATTTTTTTTTTTGAAAGCAATCAAGCTTATCTAAAGCTTATCAAATATTACAAATTTAAGTTACACTAAGGTAAGTAATCTTCTGGTTATGATCTATAGGGTAAATGGATGGTAAAGATTGGACAGATTGGGTTCGGATGGGAAAACTTAACAGATATTTGTTCCTTGAAGATAATATATATCTTTTAACAGATCATGAAATAATTTTCAAATAGATAAGTTCACTGAGAAACAGAATACTTACTGCTAAGTTTATGCAACATAAATGGTTTTTGCTTCACATTAGCTTGCTTTGTTGCAGCTGCAAATGGTGCCAGAAGAGCCGTATTTTCTGCAACAAAAAAGATTTTAATTGAAATTTGAACAAATAAAACTTCGAATCTTCAAGAATTCTCCTAAGGTAATAGTATGATAGCAGATAATATCTTTTTTTTTTCTGGTGCAAACTATCAGCTTGATATAATTAAGCGAAAATTAATCATTTTGTTTTTAGTAAACATCAGAAGTTTTAGTTATATTTGCTATCGATCCTATCTCTCTATCTATAATTTACTTTAGTTTAAAACTTATCTGAAATAAGATTTTAGTAAATATTAATAATTTTAAGTTTCAAAAAAAGAAAAGAAACAGCTACCAATATATTTGATAATTTGTTCAAAACATAATTTGGCATGCTGTCGATGTCCTTCACTACGACTTGCCAAATGTGACATCAATGAGTTGATTAACTGATAAAGCACTGCTTTCAATGATGCTTCATTTGAGAAATGCCTTAAATTTTCAAATTTCATATTTATTTCTATTTCATTCTTTTGCACCAAATGAAAATATGAAAATAGAAGTTGAAATAAAATTATGAATGAATCATCTGGAATGAGTTTTTAGGAATAAACCTTTCGAATGGATGATTGAATGGACTTTTGGAATGGGTAATCTCAGATGACTTTTGGAATGGATGATGGAATAGATTTTTGGAATGAATAATGGAATGGACTTTTGGGATGGATGATGAAATGGACTTTTGGAATGGATGATAGGATAGATTTTCTATCATTTTTTTCTTTAAGTTATGATTTTGTGAAGCAATTTCTGCTACCATGTCATTATTTTTCAAACTATTCATTATTATATAATGCAAACTAGTTCATGTATATTTTGTAGCTTGTAATAATTTATTCTGCATAAGTCTAATTAGGGCACACCTGAAACACGTATGCACAGTTCACTTATTCCGGATGCTGATTAGAAAATGTTTTAGAAGGTTAAAGTATTGTTTTACATACGGAGAAAGTGTTGGAAGTATGTTGATAAGTGTTTCCATGGCTTCAACTGATACTTTAAAATTGATATCTGATGTACGGCCAACAAATGCTCCCAAAACTTTTGTATCCGATATTGCTACTCGATCATTCTTCATTACTATTTCCGAAAATTCTTTTAAACCTTTCATTCGTCGTTCCCATCTTTTTGAAAAAAAAAAGCAGAATAAATACAATCTAATAACTCCATTCAAATTAGCTTATTAAAATTCAAATAGTAGTAATAATCTTAAATAGGAATCAATAAAATCTATATTTATTATACTTAAAAAAAAAATTTATATCTTATTTTCATATCCCATCCTGTAACTCTCATTTTACTTTTACGCAATTCTTCATTTCATATTCATTTCTCAATATATTAATCTCTATCATTCAATTATCTTTTTCATACCAATAAAAAGATTATTGTTTCAATCGTAATTATGATCACAATCATAACCATTTTTTTTTCCAAGTTTATTTAAGTTGTTATTTTAAGAGAAGTATTAAAAAAAATGTTTTCTTTCTAAAAGTTTACTCGCTGGCAATAAGATTGTTTCGAATTTCCAACAAATCCTGTTGCATGCCTTGTGATATCAGATTATTTCGTCCAATACTACCCGATCTTCTTATACTGCCACTTCTACTAAGTGATCCTAATGATAATGATGATGAACCCAAATTACTTTCTTCCAAACCCTATAAGAATAAGAAATATAAAAACCTCAAAGATGATCAAAATCTAATGATCATTTCAGACAACAAGCAATCAAGCAATGTAGTTAGCAAATATAGAAATTCATAATTTTCTATCAAAAAAAATTCTGAAATGAATCGTATTAGAGAAAGATACGCTTACTCGTCTATTTATAGCTTCCAGTACTTCACGTAAATTTTGACGTTCACTTTCATTTAGACTTTTACGTACTGCATCATCAAATAATTCACTATTCTATAAAAATGAAAACTTGAACCACGTTTAGCTTTTTAAATAATTTCTTTCAAATTAAATTAAATAATGTATGACAAACTGTATTATTGTTATTCTTATTTTTACTAGTGATATTATCATTATAATCCATATCACTATCAGTATTATCACTACTAGTAAAACCATCCTTCTAGTTCAACCAAATATCTTCAAATTCCTTCTGCACTGTTAAATTTTCCATTATTACACAAATACTTTCATTATCATTATAACCTAACATAAGCATATAAGTATATCAAGCTTTTTTTCACACTCTTTAGACTATCTATTTCTAAATTTAAATTGTAATATTCATGTTGCCTGAAAAATCTTATTTCTCCGAAATCTGAATTTACAATTTAAAAAAAAAATATATTTTTATACCTGACTAAGTAACCTTATTCCATATTTTCCAGTCTGTCGTACTGTTACATTTGCATCCTTAGCAAATAACACTAAAGATGTGATAAAACGTGAAAATTCGGCGCTACTGATAGCATTTATAGGACCTACACGTTCCAATAATTTTATCAGTGAATTTGCACAACATGCTCGAATTGTATTGCTTTTATTTCTGAAGAAATTTAGAAATGATTGAAATGATATGATTGATGATCAATACTGTTGATATTATTTCAGGAATTTTGCTCTAATTGCTGATAATTTCCTTTTTTTTGATATTAATCAAAAATCGTATAATTTCATGATAATTATGAAGTAATTTCATCGATCTGATCTTTTTAAATGTCAAGAAATATGAAAATATGAATATGAAAAGGTAAAAATTGTAAAAAGGTTAAAAGGTAAAAGTTGTAATATAAAAGGAAAAAATATATTTAAAACGATTTATATTAATTGTAACAAGCTAAATTTTTTACATAAGTTATTTACTTATCTAAACTGATCCTATCATAGATTTCAATCTTTTTATCAGATTCTGAATGTGAATGTCTTATACATAAAACTGTTCAAGAACAATATCATTTGTGATAATGTATTGATTAATATATGAATCGTAAATGATTGATATATGCTTAACTCATTTTTATCAACTCTTATCACTTCTCTCTTTAGACTTCTTTTTCCAGTAATTCCGATCAATAATGGGTGTATTTCTGATTTAATTAATTATGAATTAATCATTACTTTATCATGAAATTCTTACTTAGCACCAGCAGTAACTAATGCGTTCAATGATTTTCCAGGTGAAGCATATTTGATCATTTTCTCTAGCGCAACTGTCGCATCATCACGAATAAATCCATTACTTACATCACCGGCTTTTTGCATCAATACGGAACATACCTGGATTGATTCTATTCAAAAATATTTAAGAGTAACATCACTTGTGATAATATTCAAAGGATTATTTACACTTATATCACTTCATTTACATAGTTTAGATCTAAGTTGCTCTTTCTTTTTCCTAAAAATGAAAAGTCGGCAAAATTCATAAATTTATTTCTGAGAAATTTAACATAACTTTTTTTTGAAGGTCTCTGAGAATTAGTCGCAGAAATTTGATAAAAAGATTTTTAGTACAATGAAGAATGTTTGATATTTTTATTTTCACTGATAGTTTATTTTTCTTTTAGTAAAATAATATCAAACATTGATATCTCATTGATAAAAGTATTCGTTATCACTTTATCAATCTTATCATTTTATCATCGTAAATGACAAAAAAAAATACTTTTTCAATTTCCGAATCCATAATTGTTTTGAGATTTTCAAATAACACTCCAAAAGAGGAAATTGCTGCTCGTGAAACTGTTGAACGTAAATTTTTACATTCGTGTAATAAATTGATAATAACTGGATGAAGATTAGCAGCAATTACACCTGGTGACATTTCAGCTAATGTAACGATCACTTCGATAGCACGAAGTTTTCCATTCCTTGAAAAAAAACATAATTTAAACCAAATTTATATAATTTTGCAAATTATAAAATCGATAATATCAAATTCTCAATTAAAATAATCGATAATATCAAACTCTTAGTTAAAATAATCGATAATATCAAATTCTTAATTAAAATAATCGATAATATCAAATTCTTAGTTAAAATAATCGATAATATCAAATTTTCAATTAAAATAATCGATAATATCAAACTCTTAGTTAAAATAATCGATAATATCAAATTCTCAATTAAAATAATCGATAATATCAAATTCTTAATTAAAATATCTTGAAACGAATAAAATGATGATTTTCTACGCAAATGACTTGTTGAATTCTGACAATTCCTGTGTGTCTGTTTTTTTTAAGCTTCAAAATATTTAAAAAGGAATTAAATTTTCATAAAATAAAATGAAACATACCAATCTTCAACATTGATTTTTTTCAAAACTTCGTTAAGTGATGATTCTGGATTTTTCAGCAATGCTTCAACGTTTTGAATAGATTTTCCACGTCTTGATATACTTGCTATGGATGACGAATTTGACGTAATACTTCTCATCGATGAAGCAGACTTTAATTTCACCGGTACGTTACTCTTTCCATTCATTTTAGGTGATGCTTGCATATGCTACAATTAGCTATGATAAGGTAATCAGGTTATCACCGAAGAACAAATAGGACAATATAGAAATAAGTAGCAATGAGAATTAAGCTATCTATTAAGCTAAATCTGAATAAACGAACACCTATAAATATAAATATGAAAAGTCTGGAAGGGAAAGAAAGATAAATGATTTCTTATTGCAATCAAATCTTTTAAATTTTCTCTTTTCATTAACCATTTTAAAAGTTCAAATCTTCTTTAACAAATAAAATGATATCAAATATTAATATTACCCATAGTTGCTAAGAAGGAAATATGAAATTTAATTTACCTTACTTTATCTAAATTTTGAACTCAAACTTTTTCCTTTCTTCTCCTCTAGATTTTATTGAAATTTAATTTAAGAAGGATGAAAAAAATCTGAAATACCTGAGAAACACCGATAGTATTTGATGCTGCAGGTAAATTTTGATGACTAAAACTTTTCCGTACGAATGATAAAAGAGAATGAGTAGGTATTGCTGGTTCAGATGGTGCATAACCTAAAATTCACTACTACTAAAATTCACTATTCACTTCATATTCAAAAATGTATTTTAGGATTTTAGGATTTTCTTTACAAAATTTTACTTTTGTATAATTCTGCAATAACAATTGGGATTTCGAATTATCGTACAATTCTTATTAATTTTGGTAAATCTAATTAATTTTGTTTTAGTTTAAAATTTCTACTGATGAAAGATAAAGTGATAAGATAAAGCATGCTTTACTCAATTCTACTAATTATGCTAACGTGCTTGAAAATAACTTATCAGTAAATAGTTTTACAATATTTTATCTAAAATGGCAAATTTCCATATTTAATTTTGATAGGAAAAGCGAACTTTCTTTCGTATCGATAAGTGGAAAATGGTAAAAAGTTTATCATACTAATATAACTTATCATTTAACATTAATCATTCCTACAATCGATAGATCAACTTATCAATAATCATATTATAGCTATAAATTTATTATAATTTTTGTTACACTAATAGTAATCAACCTTCACCAGTATGTATTGCATGTGAAATTGAAATTTGAATGAAACAAACCATCTTCATGATTTCCGGATTCTGATAGTTTAATAGATAAATCATCCGGATTTTCAATTTTTTTATCTTGTGAAATATTGTTTGCCAAAAACTTTCCATCCAAATTGTCAAGTTTTGTTTTAGCAAATCTGAATAATAATCTTCAGATATTTATCGTTTACTTATCATTTTATCATAACTTTTTATCATAACTTATTTCCTCTTTATATTTTCATTTATCATTTTCATTATCATTCAAATTAACATTTTCAAGTAAATTTAGAGGAAGAAAAAAGGAAACTATTTTTTAGTCATTTTCATTTATATATATCTTATATTCCTATTATCCAATCTTTTTATCACTTCTATTTCTTTCAAATTTTTAATTAAGTGGTCAATTTAATTTCTAGTCGTTTTAAAAATACCTGAAAATATATTTTCCAGATTATACCTTTATCATATCTTCAACGATTAAACTTTTTATCAATTCCGGAAAAATTATTTGCAATCCGGTAAAAGTTCTCAATGTTATATAATCCAGTTAAAATTTTTTATTTGTAAAATGAAATAGAATGAGAATGGTTGTGAAACTTTTTTTTGATACATTAAAAACAAACCCATTTTCGAGAGGTTCATTTGTACCAATTTTATCAGTGATAAGGTTATCACTATACGTCGTTTGATTTAAATTACTATCAATTTGTAATTTTTCCAATTGAATTCGATTCACGGAATATGAGAGCTATAAATACTTTACAATGATTTCAAAAAAAAAAAAGTATTTCATTCCATCTATGGGATATTTGGTGGAAATTGGAAAAATTACCGCGCTAGTGCGGGAATTGTGAACTCATCACGACCAAAGTACGACTAAAGGATTTCAACTAAAGTAATATTATCAAAGCTAATTTAATTCATCTCAATAGTTTTTGACAAAAGATGCAAATAACCTAAAAAGCGGGTTACTTTATATTCAGGCCAAAACAATTAATTTAATCAACATAGTTATTTTAATTATTAATTTCTGACTATGAAATTTTATTAAAATATCTGAAATTAATTAAAATATCATTTACCGGATTATCGTCCGAACTATGCATACCATTTCCTGAATATAAAGCTTTTTTATTAATTGAAGTTACCTGTTTCATATCAATCTCAAAATATGATCAGAGAGAACAGTTTTTTAAATACTATTTGAAATAGTTAATTAGAGGTGATATGAAATCGAATTACAAAATTACTTCAATAATTTTTGTAGTTTTACTTTTATACATTCCTTTTATTCAAATGATAAGCTATGAAGATAAAAAATATGTTTGTGAAGAATTTAACCTAATTGTAATAAATAAAGTAAATGATAGTTTTAATAAAGTAAGTGACAATTTTTCTCTAAAAACGCAAAATCAATCGTAAAACTTTTAGCTTAATAAACAAAGCTCGATAAATAAAGCTTAAGAAAAGCTTATAATAAATATTAGCTTTCAATTTCAGCTTATTAGTTTTTTTTAATTAATCAATTTCTCATTTAATAATTGCTCTGTGGAATTTTCGAATGGCCGCTGGAAAAAGTTAAGCTAAATATTGGAAAAAATTGACTTTTACTTTTCAATAAAAACAATAAACTTCATGCTTTATGAATTTTGCATTTTTCAAAATCTTCGAAATTTGAAAAAAAATTTCAAAATTTAAAAATTTATAAGAGATCATAAAAGTCTTTGAAAGGAAGAAATCAACAAACTGTTAAGCTTACTGTTATGCTGATAATCATCTGAACTTGGCCTTTCATTCATTGATAGCTTCTGAAAATTCATTTAAATACATGAGTTAAATCTGAGAAATGAACGAATCTTTGAAATCAAATTTTTTAAAATGAAATAAATTAACGAAATAAAAATGAATATGCAAGTAAAGTAATTAAAATAAAGAAAATAAAAATGAAATGAAATTTAAATTATTTCAGTTTTAAAATTATAACATCACATTTGTTGTAATATTGCCAGTAAAGTTAACCTTTATTTGTTCAATAATAAAATATGCGAATAAGACTAAAATATATTGGAAATTAAAATTGATAAAAAAATGATTTTGATAGTACTGATAAGAGTGATAAAGCAAATATAAGTCAATCATAAATGATTTCCTACTTCGATTGAAAAAATAAAAGTTTGCAAATATTTTAACTTACATTCAAAAAAAAAAAAGAACTTACCGTATTGCTTCCAGGTAAATTCTCATTTCCGGATTCTTCAAACGTTTCCGGAATCTCAATGAAATTCTCCTTCCATGGAATTTCATCATCAACAACTGATGATTGAGTGCTTTCTGCTAAAGCATTTTCCGAAATTGGAATTGAGGATGATGGAAACTTTCCTATCGCATTTGCTAATGGCCATTTTGTCCTAGAATTAAAAAATTCATACTTAAAAAAGACTTACTTATAATCAAATTTAATTTTTAATAAAATCCGATAATTTCAAATTAAAATTTAATAATTAGTAATTTTAATGCTAAGCTAAATAAATAACCTGGAATGAACACTGCTTGATCCATTACTTCCATTCATAATCCACTCATAATCTAAATTGTTTGTTTTCAACGATCGCCAATCTTCTCTATTCATCGAATTACCGATATCAAGTGGAATGGCATATTCGATCAGTCCATCAGCACGTATCTTTGGCAATATCTTACGTGATATTCTCTCCTTTATAATTTTTTTTTTATTTTAAAAATTTAAATAAAATTAATTAATTCATTCATTCATTTGCTTAGACTATAATACTTTTATTTAAAAATTAAATAATTCATTTATTAAATAATTATAACTGTCAAATATTTTCAGTATATTTCTTTATTGTCTCTACAATTTCAATTCATTAAATCGATAATTTAATGAATAATTTAAAATTTAAAATTCAAGATTTGAAATTCATAAACTACCAGAAATAATCATTTGGTAATAATTGAATTTAAAGAAACTTTAAAAAAAAATACATGCAATGGCACTTTAAAATAATTTTTTGTTCAAAATTAAAAAATTTAAATAAAAGAGATTGAAATAGTATTTTTGATATGAATTATCCATTAAACGATTAGCTAATTTATAATAATAAAGTTATGAATTATTAAATATTAAGTTGCTTTTGGAAAAAAAAATTTTCCTGAGAATTACTGATAACAAATAAAACCTTAATAGCACTTAGAAGTCCATATGCATGAGATTTTTGTTCCAAATTAGATACTGATTTCAGTAGACGTTTGTTGGAATTACTCGATAAATGAGCAAAAACGGCGAATAATTCGAATGCAGCCAATCTATTGAAAGAGATTTTAGGAAATTGACATGAAAATCTTAACTCATACCTAATATATCTTAAATAAATTAATGAATTAATGGAAATTGATAACAAAGTATTGATTAGTAAAAAAATCCATCTCAATTAGTCAAAAAATATTTTAACTAAAACTGTAAATACTTAAATTGCTCGAAAATAATTTAACAATTAAACTTTTTTTTCCTAGGAAATTACATAACAACTTTGATAGCGTAAATTTTTTCAGCTAACTTATTTCATGAAAAATATTTTATATGATTAAATCAAATTGCGTAATGAATTTAGGTTAATCAAAAATCAATTTCTTATATCACTTTCTACCGATTCATTAAGAAATTAGAGTCTGAAAAATTTAGATTTTAGAAATTTTAGATGAAATTAATAATTTAGGTAAAATAAGCTAACCGAACACGTCTTTTATGATCAATAAGTAATGGCACGACAACATCAGAAATTGCTTTTAAATTAATCAAACGTGAATCGAAGGTAAGCAATGCGGCTGTCATAATATTTAGAATCTGAAAAGCTAATAATAGCCGTTCAAAAGGAAATTCAAAATGCTAATGAAACGCTTCACACGTAGTAATTAATTGAATATCGAACATTTTGATTGAAAAAAAGAGCAATTAAATCAATTTACTGAGAAGAATGAAATTGAAAACAATAATTTAGACGAATTAATTAATTAATTAAACATAATTAATTAATAGTTTGTGTAAATTATCGTTTTTAACATTCTAAAATAAAATTACTGGTTGATTATCAAAAATTTGATCCGGAAAAATCAATTAGATTGAAATTTTACATAGATTCTAGAATTTTTGGGAAATTTTGAAATTTAAAGCAAAAAAGAATGAAGCAAAAAAAGAAGATAAGGAAAGCAACCTCTTCTCGAATTCGTGAACTTCGATGTTCCGAGTAAACGCATAAATATGAAATAACAGTTTTAGGTGAACAATTCCGCATTGTTATCATGCAAATCGCCATAATTTGTTGTTTTATCACAGATTTCTGATTACCAAAATGTTTCGAAATTAAGCCAACTATTTGCTGAAATACGAAAAATTTCGATAAATCATTTAATGTAATTATTTAATTCATTTAAATTCATTTCAATTATTTATTTGGCTCTAACTCCTCCCGTTTTAAGTTATTCCGGATTTTATTCCGGAATGGTATGCAAATTCGATGTTTAGAACATATTCTATCCTATTTTACAAAGCTTTATTATTATCGGTTTACTGTCTCCTACCGTATTTCGACAGCCACTGTATCCTACCGTATTCCCGAAACTACTGTATTCTACCGTATTCTCTAAACTACTGTATTCTACCATGTCCATGAGACTACTGTATTCTACCGTATATCTGAGGCTAATATATTCTACCGTATCTCTCATATCATAATGTGAAAAAATTAATAAAATTTTTGTAATTCATCAAAGTTCATTTAACTTAAAATTTACTTTATTACGTGTACGTGAATTCTAATATATTCAAATAACACTTGAAAGCTACTAATTAATTACTTGACAGTTAATTATGAAACAATACCTGTGTATATGGTGCTAAATTTTTTCCAATTTTTTCAAGCGTTAAACGAAGAACATCCAAGCAAAGTGCGATAACTTTCAAATTTAAATCATCCAAGATATTACCCAAAGTTAGAAAATATGAATGCAAATGTGCTACAAATTTACGTTCATCTTTCGGTGTTATTTCACCAATTATTTCTCTTACCTGAAAGAATGATTTGAAATAATTTTGCTTACCTGAAAGAAGAAAAATAATTTTTGGGAGATATTTAAAAAAAATTATTTGAAATTTTAAAAATTATTTATATTATTTGGTTGGATACTTAGTGTACTTAATGTTTAATTAATTAATTTCTATAAAATTATTGAAATAATTATACTTACCTGAAAAATAAGCTTGAAAAATCTCTTTTCACATTATTTGCTTAGATATCTATTGTTTTTACTAATTAATTTCTGTATAATTTCTAGGAAAAATTTGCTTACCTGAAGAAAGAAGAATGATCTTAAAAAGATTTTTTTTTTATATTATTTGATGGTTAGATACTAACTGTATTTAATGTTTCTGTAATATTTTTAATTAAAAAAAAAGCCTAGTTTCAAAAGATGAATTATTTGATTTGACCTGTTCAAGGGCAACAATTCGCGATGTTGGATCAGCTTCATTATTAAGCATATTACTGGTTAACATTGGTATGATACCGAAACGATATCGTAATTCCACATCGATAGTCGGTGGAACTTTTTCCTTATTCTTCAAACTTTCTGAAACTCTATATATCAGAAATCAGAAATAATTTCATAATATAAAATTTTATATAATCAAAATATCATTTTTCTTTTTTTGAAATTAAAAAATAATTTATGTTTTAATAAATATTCCCTGTTAAATGATAAGATATATTGTTCAATATCTTAATTCATGCAAAATCACTAACATGTAATAATTTCCTTTCTCTATCAAATAACTTCATCTTTGGAGGATTAGATAATCGTTACCTAATCATTCATTTTATCACCTGTACATCTCCATGATGATCATTTCCTTTATCTCTTACATGTCTAAATGATTATCATTCGTTTTATCACTTGTATGTTTATGTGATTACCAATCACTTTGTCTCCTATCTACATACATGATCACCATTTACTTTATTCCTTGTACGTCTACTTGACGACTACCACTGATTTTATCCTTTGTAAGTCTAAACGATCAAGTCACTTTAACCGTATATTATTATCAGTTTATCTCTAATACATGATCACATTCACTTTATCCATTGTATGTCTGTTCGATAACTATTCACTTTATCTCTGATATTTCTAGATAATTCTTTATTGCAATTACTTTCATCTATCAAATGATTACGATTACTTTCATCTATCAATGATCATAATTAATTTCATCTATCAAATGATTACGATTACTTTCATCTATCAAATGATTACGATTACTTTCATCTATCAAATGATTACGATTACTTTCATCTATCAATGATCATAATTAATTTCATCTATCAAATGATTACATGATTTTTTATTCATATATCGAATGATTTTGTGATAAATTTAAATCAAAGTAATCAATAATGATAAAAAAAAACCTTTCATAGTTTCACTTATTTCACAAATTACTTGTTCATATTTCTTGCATATTTCATTTTGTTTCACTGATAACTCTGATAAAATTTTCTGCAATTTCTCCGCACCTAAGTACACTGAAACGATGAAGGTTAAAAATTTCATACTTTATCAAATTTATTTTGAAAATATTATAGAATGATTGGGTATACAATAATGATTATGAGTATATAATAATGATTATGGGTATATAATAATGATTATGATTGGAAATATAATAATGATTATTAATTCTCTTCTTATGATAGACGATAGAAACAAACCATTGAAATGAGCAAACAACCGGATGATTTTTTCATGTCTTTCCGGAGAAACGGTTTGCATCATTTCTGCTAAACTACTTATCAAAGTTTCCCAATTTTGATTCATACATTCCTTTATCATAAGACTCGGAATTTCTCTCAATAATTCATCTTTCATTTGTTCATCGTTTCCATCATTCAATAGAAAACTTGCAATTGCTTGCTGTAAAAATAAAAAGAAATTATCATATTTTCAATATTATGATTTCGTTTTGTTAACTTATTACTAATCAGTAAAGCAAATTATTGATAACAAATCAAATTAAGTTTCTTTGCAGCAAAAATTCTTTTGGTCTTAAATTTAAATTATTAAAATTCGGTTATTTTTAAATTTTTTCCAATTAACTTAAATTATGAATTTTAGAAAATTTTTCCTAACTTATGCATTTATTCGATTTCAAAATATCTAAGACAACATAAATGATATATGGAAGTGATTTAAGTCAAAGTAATTATAGCACAAAAAAGTAACGATTGTACCTGAACAATATTTAAGGCATCAGGTTGTAATTTTAGATAAGCTGTAAGCATCTGATTCGTTATCCGTCGTATCGTTATCTTTGGACTACCGAATTTGGTTACGATTGATGGCAATAAGTAGTTTATGCACCATTCCGAATACTTAAATAAATACAACTTTAAATTTCAATATAACAGAATTTATATTTGAAAAATTATCGTTACTTCTTAATTCAATTAAACTGATTAAAATTTTAGCAGATAATTCATCGATATTCTTCGATCAAATCATTTTCAGACTTTATTAGTATCAAAATTTGTACGTGAAATATAAATCTGATTAACGCACCAATAAGCTTAAACAATGATATAACGTCTCAGTCGTTATTTTAGCCCGATCGGGTACTTTCAAAAATATGTTTCCGCTGTCCTTTTATCTTATTTAATCTTGATCTTATTTATCAGGATTCCATTTTTGAATTTTAAAATTTACATTATTAAAAATTATGAATTTCGACTAAATAATAAAATAGAATTTGATAGAAATAGATTTTTAAAAATACAACTTCAATTAATTCAAATGTTTAATTAAATTAATCTCTTCGAAAATTTTTAAGCAATTTTCTTTTTCTTTTCATCATTCGATGAACATTTTTTTCCCGGTATTTCCTTTTCTTCGTTCGCGGATTTTTTTTTTCAATCGTTTATACTTCTATCTATCCATTTCTTGGATAATTGAACTGATCAGCCATAAATTCAGTTATCAGAAAAAAATATGTATGTGAGGAAGTATAGCAAAAGAAGCAGAAACTGTCCAGAATTTTCTCGAAATTAAATTTCAATTATCAAGAAGATGATGAGAAAGTAATAGTATGGTTTTCTTGCGTCTGTTTTTGACGTACTATTTGACGTAAGACATTTATATCGCTGTTGTGGTATTTCCGGTG